>NSMO01014376.1:0-35797 GCA_002588565.1 Coelastrella sp. UTEX B 3026 | reverse complement strand
GGCCCAGTATTGTCCAACAGCGTGCACACTGCGGGTGCAGTGTACATTGTCTGCGACTACGTTCTGGGACTTGCGCCTCTAGCTACAGCAGCTTTGCTGCACATATACCACAGGAGGCGCTGCGTGAGGGCAGCAGAGCAAAGTGTGCATGGCCTTGACAGCGAATCTGGCGGGTCAGGCACAGCGCGAGCAGTAGTCGTTCCTGCTGTTCCTGCAGCAACTGTTCTTTGCACGCACGAGTCAGACTCAGGTAGCAGCAGCAGCAGCAGCGGAACCAACAACATACGTGATGTGGAACTTGGGGACAGAGATGCTGAGAGGGGCCGGTCTGATAGGTTTGCAAACATCACAGACCTGCTCACCAAAAAATGGAGGAAAGCTTGAGCTGCAAACAGTGACCAGGGCGGCAAAGATGACAGGTCATACCCAAGACCGAGGCTTTGTGCAGGTTTGGCGCACTATGGGGCTTGGTGATGATGGGCGCAGCAAACTATCTGGTGTGCAAGCATGCAACTAAACTCAATCGTAGTATCTGGGTATGGCTCAGGACATTTGTGTTGGCATGAAGCATGTGGCGTGCAACTTTTCACTATCAGAAGCTATAACTGATCAGAAGCTTGTAAACATATATCAGAACCCTATCCGGTGTTGTGTGCTGCTTTGTATCTTGGTGGTGGAACTTGTGCTCTAGGCAATCAATCATGTTTGGATGCCAGCAACCGACATGCACGGCAGCTGCCAGAACACGTTCGCAGGAAATACTGGGCCTCGCAGAAATGCTTGTCAGGGTATATGCTGTGTACGCTATCTGAGAAGCAGTGGCTGTGGGCAATCGTTGCATCTAATAGCAGATTTGTTCGTGCATCATCTAGGGTGTTGTTTTCTCGGCAATGTTATGGAACGCTATATCTATGCATGCTAGCATGTGGGAACAGTATGCTTGAACCATTGCCACCGTTGCTGCAGATGGTGCTAGGTATCGTGGGATCTGATTTGGCAATCCTTCCCATGCATGGGCAGATCATTCACATGTGGTGGACAGAGTTCGGAGTTGCGCTTGCATGTCTCTGCAATGTAGCAACCTTTGGCATGCATCCACACTGGTTTCTGGGTTCTGTTTCTCCCTCACATTCTCCTGTTGCACACTCCACAGTTTCCTCTCTCCGTGCTTTGGGTAAGAGTTGTACATCGCATCATGTTTGTCGCGAACTCCTGCATGTGGTGGTGGTGCAAATCCTAGGCTTGGGGTCAACTTGCAAGCAGCAACAGATAGACACCCTGCCAGATTGAAGTAGCAACCCTTAGTGAACGGACTGAGGGCTGGTGGTGCTGCAAACCCAACCATTGTGGGCCTTTCGTGCACGTATCAACTCAAATGCACACATGTGAGGCTGTTAGATGGATCGCGGCTGCGCTGTGGAGTTGCTGGGTGTTGCAAGTGCTGAACCGGCCACCATATTTCGGTGCTCTTCCAGGGAAGATCGTTAGGAATGCCTGTTTCAGTTGGCTATCACGGGCATTTGTGTTGAGGTCTGCAGGGCATGCTTAGGTGGTGCTTGCTACCTGGGTCGCACGCATGCCAAAGGTGCTGGAAACCCGAAGCGCAGAACGCTCCTGGCTGCTTGACACACAGCATTGGGTATCTTTGGCTGTAGAAGTGGTCAGCCATGCTAGGCATTCTTTGCATAAGTAAGATCAGGTGTATATGGGCATTGTTGTGACAGTATACTGGCTATGGGTGTTATATTGGGCAGTATGGCAAAGCAGTGCTGCATGTGTTCGGTATCAAGGCAGAGCAACACCATGACCTGGCGGGAAATACAACCGGTAGTAGCGCGGCAGCTTGCAGAACGTGAATCCTTTTTCAGTGGAAATCAACTACTTGTCTGTGTGTACTGGCCTGGGATCGTCAGTTGCTGTTGTTCTTGGCAGGCTTTGCTTCGTTCAGGGGACAGGGGGAGTAGTGCCGTTTCCACCTGCATAGTCACTTGAGCTTGATTCTTTTCCTGGCTAGATGTGTTGTTAGTACTGGTCATGTTGTTGCTGCATGTTGCCTGTATGCATGTACGCTTGTATGTCGGGTTGTATGCACAATGCTATTCGTGTGCAGGGCTGCCAGGCCCCTGAGCCATCACTATGCTGTTTTTGCAGCACAATCGTCGTCGCCTAGTAAGCAGACATCTGTGCACACCTAATTGGACACGTGGTCCAGTTCTTCGTGGCACAGATGTTTGCTCACTAGGCGACTGACAATCACATAGCGGTATGAATCTACAATGTCCTGAAACCCTATCCTAGCGGCTGTGTCTGACAGCTGCGTGTACACATGCTCGCATGTCCAGATTCAATCTTGTGGGTCTGATGTGCTGATATCTATGCTGTCGGGTGGTTGAATGGCAATCGTGTTCAGTTACTACATGAGTTTAGGGCACAGGTTGATTCGTGCCCCAACTTTGCTGGGTTCAGGGGCTTTCGATGTCTGTTACAATACTTGGAACCCAATCTCAAATGACCGGTTGTGAGTATTACTAAGTTCGTTTGGTACTAGACAATGGTAGGTTGACAACCACTACAAGCTGGCATTGCAGGCTATTGGTGCGTGTGGCCTGGTCCGACCAGGCCAGCAGTGCTGCGTCTCTGTTTTTGGGAGAACGTTCAGTGGCCATCACCCATCATCACTCGGGATGATTCGTCACCAATATGATGCTGTGACGTCCCGCGGTGACGGCGGCGATGTGACGTGCGGCCCGCCTTACCGCGCACGGCGCCAGTGCCAGCACGTAATCAACTGAGCCACTGGTTTGGCATTTTCTGTGTTTTATGCAATTGAGCGTGTGTGGCACAGTGCTATGTCATTGGAGTAGTGCTGTCCTGCTCTCTGTGGCAGTATTATGGGGTTGCTCAGTCAGTTAGCTCTGACGTCAGGTTTCAGCAACAGGCCCAACTGGCGGCACCCGGTAGCCGGCTACTGTTGTGGTCATGAGGGAAGCGGCTTGTTGTTTGCAAGAGGGCGTGGTTGCGAGCACTGTGGGTGAGGCAGTTCAGCCTTGCGGACGGACAGGGTAAATCTTCTTCCACAGTGCTTGCTGTTGTACGTCGAAGCAGACGTCTGCTGCTGGGACCAGCAGTGACTGGGGCAGGGAGGCAGAGCACCACATAGCGTCAAACACTCCCTTTATATGGTGTAGCACACTGCTGTAAAGCCCTTTCTCCCTGAACGAAGCTCCAAGACGTGTGCTGCTTCAAGACGTGTATCCGGTTTCGCAAGGGACGCGCCTGTGAGGGGCCTGCCAGCCTCTCAGCAGCAAATGTGCAAGGATGTGTATATGGAGCTTTGTGACATGAACGAATCGTTCACCGCACGCACTGACAACGCGCACTTTCTGCTGCCTGTGTGGTGTTCTTGCTTGAGGCAGGCTACTGTTGTTTTAGAATACTTTCACTACCGTTGGTTTGTTGCAGTCTGTCCTGGAACACATTCTGCACGGGTACAGGCGACTCTGCTGATGACGAAGCCGGAAACCCAATAGCAGCGACAGGCTGTCCCAGAACTTATGGAACGCCCGCTGACGCGTGAAGATATACATAGGGAGCTGCAGGTGACGTCGGTTGGCCGCCTCGGGTACCCGGTTTGGCGAAGCCCCTGTGCCCCGTTCTACTGCTTCGACAGTGCTGGGTCGTCACCCTGGTACTGTGTTGAGACCTATGTATGCGGCTTATTCTTTCTTGCCCTGTCTGTGATACGTGTAGGAGCTGCTAGCAGCTTCCAAGGCTCCCAGCAACAAGGATTTGCTGCTTTTGCAGAACAGCATCAGCAGCAGGACCCCAGTAACCGGCAATGATGGCTCATTCACAGACGGCAGGCGCAGCAACGAAAGAAAGAAAAGCAGCTTTGAGACACCGGTCATACGTGCCAAAAGCAGCGGGGTTTCACCAGTACGACAGAAAAACAGCGAGCTACCTGCAGCACCGAACATCAGCGGAGAGGTCCCTGTTCCTAGCAAAAGCTCCAACATGTCGGGGGCAACTCCCCCGACAACCCCAGACCTGGTCAGCGTAGATGGTGCTTGGGCAAAGCCTGGCATGAAGCACGAGCTTGATGAAAACGACAGCAAAGACACATGTCTGCCCCACTGGCTGCCATTCACGGTGAGCTAGGGCCTGTGCCTAAAGCTATGGCACAGCACTTCTCTAGGCCATACATATGACAGCCCAGACTTCAGCAGTGCCAGCACTTGACGGCTGGGTTCACAGGCAGCATAGTATCTCAAACACAGACAGCATCAGATCAACAAGAGCAGCAGATGTCGCCGCAAAGGACACATATACCTGTGTGTTTTTGTCATTCACTTGACATGCAACATATCGCCATTGTATTCTGGCCTCATCAAGGGTGTAAACGCAGCACCAGCAGCTCTGTCGGAAAGAAGTAGCGAGAATACGCTCAGCACCTTGTGGTGCTGGCGTCACTTGAGGGGAAACGTGTGCAGCAAGCGAGCGATGGGTCACGACTGGCCTTTGCACGCATTCTCCATTACACGCAATACCCGAAGGTGCATACTGCTGTGAAATCATTGTGGGTGGTTGAACCTAGCGTGTAGTCTATGTGCTTCTGGTTCCACCCTGCACAATGTCTGCTGCAGCTAGCAACAGCAACAGCAGTGCTTGACAGCTGGCAACAGCATGATAGCAAACATCAAGCTAAGATCAACTTCAAGCAAAGTGTCAGCAGCTGGTTGCTTGTTGGTAGCAGTTGAGCATCTCAAAACAGTCCCCCAGAATAGTGGCAGCTGCAGTGCTTTAACAGCAGCAGTTTGAGCTGGTAGTCAACAGCTGGCATGTGTGTCGTGTTACCGGTACGGTATCCCATACAAGATATAGACCAATTCCAAGGATGAGCCAGCGGATACAGCTGCAATGGCTCATTACTGACACCAATACCAGCTTCCCCACTCTGTTATCAGCAACAGTTGGTGTTCCACCTCACAAAGCGCGGCAATTGCTCCACCTCAACAACAATCCTACACATGTCCTGAGCTGTTTTCGAAGGCCCTTGAGCCCACCACTGCGCCCTGTATGTGGCGCGCAACTGCCCTTCTCAAAGGCAACACACATCTACCATAAGCCCAGTCGAGTCAACCAATTTGGTTCCTGCATCACCATGTTTTCCTGCAGGCCATCTTCACAGCACTGAGGAGAGACCCCAGCATCTGGATTGCAAGTTTGGTTGTAATGACCCTGCTTATAGCTGCTGGGGTCATAGGAGTGATGGCCACAGCAGCACAGGAGACTCGTGACAAGCGAACTGCAGCACAAGGTATGTTTACTAGGATGACCATCGTGAGCCGGTGTCTCATCATGTGGCTGGATGGGCTGCCGAGGTGCAGTGTGGTAGCAGTTCTGAAGCTGTTGCAGTAGCAATCAGGATAGAGTTGTTTGGCGCGAACAGGCACAGCAAAAGGTAGCTGCGTGCCAGGTCACATCAATTGACATGCAGTTGTGACCCTGCAGGAAGCTCTGCAGCTTTGACACAGCACATGTGGCCAGCTGTGATGAGAAGCCGGAACCTTTTGTAGCAAATCCGCATGCCCTAATGCACGGCCAGCACAGACTTGGTAGCATCCCACGGCAGCACTAGGACTATCCACCGGGCCATGCAGACAGCTGTTGATGATGCAGTGCTGTACATCTTTGCAACGATGACATGCTGCTGCACGTGCTGCTGTCTTGCAGGCTTCGCAATCAACGCTGCTGTTGCTTTTGAGCGCCAGCTAGCACTGATGTTTGGGCCGTTGCTGTCGCTAGCGGCCATTGTCCGCTTTGACCTGGACTATGCAGCGGTCAATGCCACGTTTGACTCGGTTGCAAAGGAGCTGATGAATCAGGTATTGCAGTACAGTCGAGAAACAGCCGAGTGTTTTGCAGGACTGATCTGAGGCAGTCTTACTGGCAGTTGCCGGGTCACACTAGTAGCCGCTGCTTCATTACTGCTGTGCACCGACGCATTTGCACAAGAATGATGTTATGTGGTGACACAGAAAGAAAGGCAGTACTCCATGCAGTTCGCACGGAGCCTGCTCGTTAGCGTTCTGCATGTGGTGGTCGTGCCCTGCAGATGCCGACTCAAGGTGCTGTGACAACATTGATAGCTGCGCCACAAGGGGTGCTGCGGAACTTCTACCCTATGAAGGGCTACTGTCAGGACCAGTGTGAGAACATCAACATCAATCTCTTCAAAAGTGAGTCGCTTGAGAGCTTGCTGGTCCTTGAAACATGCATGCTGATCAGGTGTTAGTGTGCTTCTCAGGTGGCGGTACCAGAGGACTTGCAATGTGACCTGGCACATGCAAAACTGTGAGATCGTGGTGCTTGAATTGAATGACGAGCACTGCATGGTTCCTGCAGATCCGGACCGCAGGCCAGTTGCTCTCAGGACAGTTGCAGATGGGGTTCTCGTCATGCAAGGCCCGATGGTCCTGTCCCAAGGGTACTTTGGCGTCGTCGGTCGGCAACCCGTCTACATATCTCCGGCAGCGCCTAACGAGACTTGGGGCGCGCCGGACGGACCTGCCTACGAGTGCGACGCCTGTAATAACGCGACCACCAAGACTCGCTTCTGGGGTTTCGTAAACGCGGTGATTAACTTGGAGCCGCTAATCAAAGGACAAGATTCCCGGATGCGGGATCTGGCTGCACTGCAGTACCTTTACAAGATGTACAAGGTGGAGAAGAATCAAACCGTCGTCATCGCGGTTAGCGAGCCGCCGCCTAGCGACCCTGTGTCAACGGACGTTCACGTGCCCGGCGGGACCTGGTTTCTGGAGGTGTCTCCTGAAGCTGGCTGGGTGCCGGGTTGGCGCGCACCGATCCTTGCGGTCGTGGTGCTTGTGAGCTGCTTGTTTGGGCTATTGATTGGTGCCATCCTCGTCAGCGCCAGACTGCGGATATGGTTGAAGGTGGGTGTCTATGCACCCTTTCTTCCTAGCCTTGCATGTCACTGCCACTACTATGCTGAAAACATTCTGCTCAGACCCGTGAGCCCGCACGGCACCCAGGCTTTTCACAAGCACTGTCTAGCCTTGGCTTGACCTGACCTTTGCTGTTGGAGGCTGATACACATGTCCAGGTCAGCTTGCATGGGACTTCCATGCTGCACAACAACAGCGCTTGCTGCATGCTTGCTCTCTTGCTGAACCAGTCTTATCACTCTCCCATATGCAGTCTTCGAATGATGCCTTGAATCAAGAGAAGCAGCGTATGGATGTACTGCTGGCTAGGCAGTACAACCTCATTGGTTGTGTACTGCAGCAGGAGGGCGAGGGAGGAGGCAAGGGACACCATCAGTCAGTGGAAAACAAAACGCTGGGTACGATCATGGGGAGTGAGGAGAGACTCAGTACTTTAAGCAGCATTATGCATAGACATACGACAATATACGAGCTGCAAAACGTCCCTTTGGGCGCTGACTCAAAGGGCCTCAAAGCTTGTGCTGAAGCACAGCGTTTGTGTTGTCCGCCAACTGCTGTGTGCCAGCGGGCGATATGCAGAACAATGTCCTGCTTAGGTCAGTTTGTATGGCTGACTCTTGTTGGTGTGTCTGGTGTTACTGCTGCAGCCAAGATAGAGGACTTGAGGCGTGAGATAGGTGTTACGAGTGGCACTACTGGGGTGGATGAATTGCAACTGATAGAGCTGATGGATGAAGGCACATACGGCAAAGTGTTTAGAGGTTGGTCGATCTTTGGAGAATTTTGTAGTCAGCCATGCGTTGACTCTGTAACAAATTGAATAGCAGTATATACACCAACACAAACCTTGCAAGCTTTCAAAAAAGTTGAATCACAGTCAGCCGCAGCTCATCTAGCTTGTCCTTGTGCTAAGATCCCTTGCACCGCACATGACTTGCTCACATGCCAAGATTATCCATGCTCACCATGCTGCATACAAGACCTCATGCACGAGTGCTGCTACTCTTTGAATGCAGGCATGTGGCGTGGGAGTGTTGTAGCTGTCAAAACCATGATACTTCCTGCCAAGATGTCTGGGGCTGAGAAGCGTGAACGTATGGCCATCATGGAAGCAGCCATCAGCAGCGCCATGAACCATCCTAATATAGTGCAGACGTATACGTACATCATCAAGCCCTGCAGCAGCAGTGTGGCTTGTGCACCGTCATCTGAGTAAGTACCCGGTATTTGTTGAGTTGTGGGCCTGTCATTCAATCAGCAGTGAACCTTTAAGTATTCTGTCGCCTGGTTAGTAGTCTCCTGCAAGCCATGAGTCTGATTATGTTCTGGTCAGCTGTGCAGCAGCAGCACATACTGCGGTAGTACTTTGGCTTTGCACTTGTTGGGAATGGGGCTCAGACTGTACCCGTGCCGATGGTGTTCTGGTCTTGATCAGCAGTGAACCTTGATGATCTTCTGTTGCCTGGTTAGTAGTCTCCTGCAAGCCATGAGTTTGATATTCTTGCCAGCTGTGCAACAGCAGCAGCAGCAGCAGCTTAGCACATACATGCAAGCAACACTGCGGTAGTATTGTGCTGGTACTCTGGCAATTGGCACTTACTGGAAATGAGATCAGGACTATACGTATGCCGATGGTGTTCTGGCGGGTCTTGTCTAGTTGCCGCACACTTGCCACCCATGATCCGCCGGCTGGGTGATGGTGGATGAAGTACTATCAGGCCACCTGTTGACACCGCCTTCATTGGTGGTGGTGACCAGATGTGCAGTTGCTGCAGCAGACCAAAAGCTGCAGACTTGCTGTATGAACGCGCTCTCAGAATACCATTGTGTCACTCAGGCTGGGTTGTAACGTATGACATCAAGTCCGATGTGAGTCTGAACACTACTACATGCTGTTTCTGCTGTGTCATGCAGGGGCGGCAGTTCCTCTATGGTTGAGCTGGCGACCAGCTTCCGTAACCTGGAAGTGCCGGAAGCCAGTGCACCGACTCTACACAATTTTGAGGTCAGTTGTGTTCAGCAGTCAGTCGTAGGACAGAGGGCAGATTACATGTCGTAACATTCACTGTCTTGGCCTGTACTCTCCAGTGATATTGCAGTTGTTAGTCGGCTGCTGCAGGCAACCATAACCCTGCCTGCTGCATTTCATACTGCACCGCCCAAGGTGGGACTGTTTGAACGTTCTGGTGCCAAACCGCTATGGTGTACTTGTATCTCCATGGCAGTTGTACCTGCGGCAAGAAATCCGATTACCTAAGTCGGACTTAGGTGACCTCGCGGCTGTGAAGATGTTTGACTTGTGTTGCTTTGTACTGCCTGTGCAGGTCAGCCTTGTGTTGGAGTACTGTGACTGGGGTAGTCTGAGGACTGCACTAGATGCTGGAGCATTCTTTGCAGGTGAGGCCTGGTTCTGCATGTGTATCATCTGGTGACTGCATCTTGGCGATTCGGAACTGCTGCTACATGGCTCGGCAGTCATGATGTTGCAACTGGCAACTAGCTGGCCTGAAATGAGCTGTGCCTCCTACATGCATTGTATATGTGTACATTGGTTCCGGCTTCTGGGCATTCCCGGTCCCTGCTGCTTGTTTGTGTGGGCATGCAGATGTGTTTGTGGTTGGGTTGTCAGGGGTCCCTCCTCACAACAAAATGTTCTACACTGTGGCTTCAATTACTGAACTGCTTGTACTGAGAGAATTAACATGTACAAAGAGAAAGCCATGCATTGCAATTGTGTGCTGCAGAGGACAACTCCCTGAACTATGCAGCCATCCTTGATACAGCAGCTGATGTGGCACGCGCCATGATGCACCTACACAAGAACCAGGTACGGCAGCAATGCAACCCCATGCTAGCACTCACTAATTATAGTAATAATGATACTAAGCATAGTAACAAAATATACTAAGTGCAGTAATGATAGTATCACCACCAGTATTTGCGTATGCAAACTCATAGTCAGCTAAACTGCCCACCGCACTGACACTGTCAGTCTGACAGTCTGACTGACAGTCTGACGGTCTGACACTGTCAATCTGACAGGCGCGCTATATGCAGTACAGGAGCCGTTCAATACTGTGGATCATCTAGCGTGGTGCTTGTGTGGTTCCAGGTGTTGCACTCGGACTTGAAGGTACGCAACGTGTTATTGAAAAGTGATGCCTCAGGTCGTGGGTGTGTGGCCAAGGTGGCAGACTTTGGACTGGCAGTGCGGCTGGACTCCATGGTGGATACACACGTATCAGCTTTCCAGGTAACCAGGCTAGCTCTGTTATTCTACATGCCAGCTTGGCCTTGCCATGAAGTACTATGTGCCGGGCGCAAGCCAGGAGAGTGTTTTTTCTTCATGTGCCTTTTTGCCCAGGTTTTGCGGATGGCCAGTACTGTGGTGTCTGCAGACCGCCTCAGCTTTGCTTGCAGCAATAGTCAGCCATAAGTGGTTGTGGCCTCCTACAAGGTTTGGAGTATGTGTGTGGCAGATGCTTAATTGGTTACAGGCAAGCCAGCTTTGTTCACAAGCACACATACCTCTGCCTTTGGTTCATGCTTGTTGATAATGTTCACAACCTGGTATGAAGTTCTACTTCTGTTATGGTTCCCATCTGCAGGGTACGATGTCTCACATGGCGCCAGAGGCACTGCTTCATGGGCGCATCAGTAAAGCAGCCGACATGTACAGCTTTGGGATAACACTGTGGGAGCTGTTTACCGGAGGACAAGCATACCAGGGTACGTGCTTCTCTGCCAATGGACGTGACTGGCGGATGCTGCCAGTGACGCGCTCTAGTCGGGCACAAAGTTGCGGTGTTAGGCCTCAGGCCGACGTTGCCGCCCTTCACGCCACAAGACTTCCGAATGTTCGTACAGCATTGCCGCATCAAGACTCTGATCAATGGCCAACACTAAGTGGCCGACAGTAACACTGTTAACCCTTAGTTGATTGTGCTGTAATGCTTTCAACTGTAGGCATACCACGGGCGCTAGTCGGGCATAAAGTTGCTGTCCTAGGCCTTAGCTGAACCTTGCCGCACTTCACAGGACTTTGTGGAACTCAGGCACCATCACCATATCAAGATCTTGAACACTGGCCAGCATCAAGTGGCCGACAGTAACACTATCAAGTCTCAGTCGACTTTGCTGTAACGCTTTCAAGTGTAGGCATACCACGGGCTTTAGTCTGGCACAAAGTTGCTGTCCTATGCCTTAGGCCGACCTTGTCGCCCTTCACACCACAACACTTGAGAGATCTTGTAGAGCATTGCCACGTCAAGACTCTGAACAGGCTCAACAGTAAGTGACCGAAAACATCACTATCAACTGATTGTGTTGTGATGCTCTCAATTGCAGGCATCCCACGCGCGCTAGTTGGGCACAAAGTCGCGGTGTTGGGCCTTAGGCCAACCTTGCCGCCCTTCACGCCACAGGATTTCAGGGATCTTATCGAGCACTGCTGGCATCAAGATCCTGAGCAACGGCCAACATTTGAGTCAGTGTTAGCGCGGCTAGTAGCCATGCGGCAAGGTCTGGGCAATGCCAGGACGCCGCCACTGCAGCGGTACAAGCTACAGCCAAAAAAGGAACTGGCAGAGAAGCGCAACAGCAGCGAACAGGTACACACTTGATTTGCCTTCACTATTGTTTCGTGCAGTAACCCGGTTGTGGGTGGCTGTTGTTGTCAACATGAGCAGTTGGGGAGCTGTTGTATCAGTGGCACTTGCAGCATGACCTGCGGCACAAGGGGTTACTGGGTCCTGTGCTGCCTTACGCGTCGTCAGTGTTGATTATTGCTTTGATTTCAGGACAAGAGTGTGTCACACATGTCCTGGTGCTTATATCTGACAACTTGCTGGTCAGTCAGAGCATGTTGATGACACTCTGTTTTGTTATGTTGCTCTGTCGCATGTGTCCTCAACTGCGTATGGTGAAGCTGCTGGTTATGGGCTTGTACAGATGGGCAGGCACTGCATCAGTATATGCGCTCGTGCACACAATATACATTGGCGGTAGATTGACCCGGCACTTGTTGAAGGCGCTGGATTCCTGCTGCTTTCGAACTGCAGGACCTTGCTGAAGCTGCTGCCAATCGCCTAGTGCAAATGGGCAGCTACTGCATCAGTGGTAGTGGCACTCAACAAAGCAGCCCAGTCGTTTTCACCAAGGCCTTTCCCATTTTCACCAAGTCCTTTTTAATATATGCTTTCGTGCATGCATTGTACATCAGATATATGTTCTGGCCGGTGGTTGTTGAAAGCGCTGGATTCCTGCTGCTTTCGAACTGCAGGACCTTGCTGAAGCTGCTGCCAATGGCCTAGTGCAAATGGGCAGCTACTACATTAGTGGTACCGGCAGCACCGCATCACAGCCGGGGTCTGTTGGGGCCAGCAATGCCAGTAATGGCAAGATTGGCGCAATGGTCGGGCCTAACAGTTGCATCAAGTTGATGGGGCGCACGCTGGGCACAGGCAGCCAGGTATTTATGAACCAGTGACTAGTTACTTGCTGTGTATGCTATACCGACCTATCTACTGTCTGTACGAGTTAGATATACCTCCCCTTAAGCTGGGCTGTAGCAGCATATATTGCAAAGGCACGCCGCAGATATCGGGGACTACCGAGGACAGCAAGACATAGAGCGTTTGATGACCACAGCCAGCCCCCTGCAGCGGTTGTGGTGCTGCGTCTTTGGATGGATACATCCTAACCTGTAGCTATTCAACAGGGACAGCGACTTCTTGCTGTTTCACCAGAACTCTTGTGTCTCTGATAACACTCGGTGTGGTGCTCTTTTGCAGCTCGAGCCTATCAGTGATACAGAGGACTTGGAACTCGAGCTGGAGGAGCAGCAGCAGCAGCAGCCACAACCTTCACACCTTCAACCAGCAGCAGCAGCGAAGTCAGCAGCAGTGCTGCAGGAAGGTGAAGCTGTGCCAGGCAGATGCCAGCAGCAGCAGCAGCAGTGGCAGCAGGCGCAGCAAAAGGGTGATATCGCGAAAGGTGGCATGCCAACAAGCCGAGAGTAGGTGGTGGAGCCCTGGCCACACCTTTGTGGCTGTCATCAGCATCCTAGATAAAGCTGGTACTGGAATTCTGGCGGCTATCTGCTCAACCGGCAGAGTGCACGAGTGCAACTAGTATGCAAACAGCAGGTCAGATATTGTGTAGGGGGGGGAGGGGGATTGTTGTTGTATACAGGTCAAGGCAACACCCTGTACGCAGCCTAGACAGACATAGGCTAGGGAGGCATTTGAGAAGATGGCTTGCTGCCGTTTGCTAACAGCTGTGCCCTGCTGTGTCTGCATTCACACACAAAAGCTCAGCAGTCTTGTAGACCGAACCCTCAGGTGCTTTGCCAGGTACTTCGGGTCGAGTTTCTTTGAACGATCTGGTGGTTCATGGAGTATGCAGCCAAACACTGAAGGGGGTCTACAGCATAATCATGCAGTCTAAGGTCTTTTGTGGCGTCTCCACCTTGTTGTTCTTCTGTTGTTGGTTGTCTTTTAGCCGTCTAGCGAGTGTTAGTTTTCTTCCATACGCTTGTCAAGTTATGTTGCACTGTATTTGCAGTTCTGTTGCTCGTGTAAGCTTTCTGTCCGTAGGCAAAAACCATCTGGTGTTCATAAAGTGCGCAGGCGATCACTAGCACATGAGTGTATAAATGATGCAAATCAAAGCCTGGTGGGGAGTCTGTGCTTGTGCTTTCGCTCTGGCTGTGATAAGTTTGTGGTTTCACAGACTTTCAGCTGTTATCCCACTTGCCAAGTATTAGACATGTCTCAATCCCTCAGACATGTCTCAAACTGCAGATCGGGCGAGGCATGTCTATGGGGATGTTGACTGCTATTGGACATGTTTGTTTCAGCAGGTCAGTGAAGGCGGTTTGTTTCATTGATGTTCAGCAGGATTGATATCCTATTTGCAAGTACAAAACATTTCTCGCTCTGCACAAAAGTCCTATGGGAATGTTGACTACTGTGGGAGATGTTTGTTTAAGCAGGTCAGCAAAGGTGTCTGCAGCATCATGCAGCTGAAGGCTTTGTGACTGTGGCTGTGCCTGTGTCCCACTCCGCTTGTGCTTCCTTTGTTGTTTCAGTAAAGGCTTCTGCTAGTGATTGCAAAGTGCTAGACATATTTGTTATGCAGGAACGGCCTGTGAGAATGTTGACCGCTATTAACAAGGACTGTTTCAGCTGTGTACTGTTGCTGGGAATGTGCATCGGGGCTTCACAAAACATCTAGTGTATTCCGTGTGCACTGTTGCGACTCAACAGTAGTGTGGAGTTAGCCCTGTTGTGCATACCCCCTGTATGTGGATAACCTGTCAAGTTGCTTGTCTATCTATTCGAGGGAGGGGTTGAGCTGGCCTGGGTACGCGTTGCACATCTGCCATATCTTGTTGCTGCTGCAGCCAGCTGCAAGATGAGTGAAACATGAAATCCTGAAGTGGCAGCACACCAGCTATGTCTGATATGTCGTATATGTTCTTCATTCCTTAAAGTTTATGGCTGATACACATCATGTGTATCACCACGGTGGTGCAGCTGGTCGTCTGGTTTTAAAGGCGGCAGCCGCTTTTATAAGAAGTATAAACAGGTCGTGCCTGCCAGCACCCGCTTCCAGTGTTAGTGGATTAGCACAAAGCATATCTTCAGCCCATTTATTACATCACTTTGTTTGTTGCCCTGACACATCGCAGGCTGTAGCTCTCAGAATCAGCGGCATCTGTAGTCAGGCTGTTATACCAGTGTATGTTGCAGTACATACGTGTGTACAATAGCCAATAGGCCCTAGCCAGCCGACACTGTCAGCCCAACACGATATAATACGGTATCACTTGGCAAGAGTGTGCAGCATCTGCTCAACAGCGGTGGCGCTGACGGTAGTATTTTAGCATAGCTGTGCAGCCTGGGTTTTTTATAACGGCTCCATTTACTATGCGTCACAGTGTCGCCACCTGCAGATGCCTTATCATTAGTAATACTGCAACATATGCTGGTGTATGCTGTGTGTGAATGTAAACGTTGTCCTGCAACTTGCAGCGATCGAGTTGGACTGGGCGGGTGCGCTGAATGGCTTTCTCCGGCCCACAGTGATAGCTGCAAGGAGGATATTGCACCTTGATTGGAAGCTACTGCTGTTTGTATGTGGCAGTATTGCGAAGTTCTGCACCTTGTTGTGGCGTTGCGGCTCATGTGCCAACTGCTCAATTCGAGGCGTTGTATCGCAAGCCAAATAGTCTGTTGTCACATAGATGGCCTATGCGGCTGTGCAGCAGCAAATGCTGCTTGAACTGTGTGGCATTTGTAAAGTTTCGACGCTTGGCACCAAATGGTGCAAGTATCAGCCTTATATAGCATTTGGTGAGTGCTTGAGGTTCAGCTTAGCAGTCGGGAGGATTTTGCTGTTTGTGGTGTGTTTTGTTGTGGCTTTCACAAGCAGTCAGGTGCTTGTGCAACCTCTGCATGGTGTTCAAAGCCCGGGTACTTTACATTATTGCATTGGTAGAGAGCAAATGCTGCAAACCCGTGCATAACTGCCCTGGAGTCAGAATCCAACAGTATTTGCTGCCTGTGGGCCCTGTTTCAACAAGATAGCACAAAGCACCCTATCTTGTGCAGAGTGACCCTGATGGTCTGTGCAGGGTGGAACTTGGTTTGTTGTATCTTGGAAGAGTACATGGCCAGCAACAAGTAAACATTGAGCGCACTTTCAAGATACAAATTTGGATAGCTGCCATGTTTTCGAGGGACCCCTCGTCAATCCCAGCTGCTTCATGCACTTTGGGCGTGTCTGCTTCGTCTGTATTGCTATTACACCTGATGTGTGTAGTCAGATGAGTGTGCGAACTTACAAGGTGTGAATCGCGTGTTTGAACCGTTCAGCTGAGTCGACAGTCTCAGACTTATTGTTGAGGTTGTCTGATTGCCGTACCGTACTGAGTGACTTGACAGTGTGGTACTACTATGATGGTCCTTCCGCCGACAGACCGTCTTGGCAAGCGTGAATTGAACGTGTCCTCTGCACAAGCCCTTCGACTACGGGCCGTCCGAAGAATACTACAGGCCATTTTAATCGGCAACCCAACTCGGCCGCGGCCCGAGGAATGGGGAGCTCGACTTCTTCCCGGTCTGCGCCAGCCTTTCAAACCGATCGGACGTCTGCGGTCTGAGCGTCATTAACAGCATTTAAGGGGGGGTCGCCTGCCAACCGGGCCACTGGCGACAGCCCTGTGGCTGAGCACCCAGGAAAAGCTTTTTACCACGTCGACAGCGGTCGCGACCGCAGCTTACTACGGTGAGGCACAGCCGAGGATGAGCAGTCTCAGTTCGGCCTAACCTTGTCGGGACACCGTGCGCAGGAGTCGGTGCCGGATGAGGGCCTAACGGTACTACGAACAGGGAGCCCTTCAGTCCCGTTGGGCACAGCCATCTTTCGCTTGTAACATGTCAACATGTTCAGACGGCTCATACCGCAGTCCTAGTTGGTCGTTGATGTCGGGTCGCTGTGCAGCTTGCCTGTCGTGTCTGGATTCGGCTGGGAACATGCACTGCGTACGCGTATGAGCTGATTACCTGTTGTATATCCTATGCACAGCCGGTATACTTACCCCTCGGAACTTTCAAATGCAGTGCACTATTATGAATGCGCAACTCCATATCCACCCTGCCAGGTCGGAAACCGCTCAAAGAGCACCAAAGTATCTTGTGCCGCATATACTTCCAGCGGACGTAACTCATACAATCCAGCAATATGACAGCTGGAATGCTACAGTAGTACTGCCCAGGATTTGTAACCCAGTAGCACACCATGTAATATGCTTAATCATAAGCCTCACTGGGTGGCACTCAAATCCAGCCACGGCTGGTGCACCGCAGCCTGATAGCACCGCTGCAGCGTCACAGCCAGTTTTCGCAGCTGTCACCAATGTACGATACTCCACATACTGGCCCAACATGTTTACTATCTTGACCATGTCACTTTACCCACTGGCCCGAGGCCAATCAAGGCCTGTTACTAACTCAGATCTGTCTTACGACACTTTCTGCTTGAGATGCTCATATGACCATGCATGTGGTGGTCACAAAACCCTGTCAGCCCTTTTCACAACACTATGAACAAGCCACAGCCGCACGTCAAGAAAAAAAGGCACTTCCAGCCGTTTCAAGCAGGTTCAACAGAAGCACGCCTGGCAGGCAACAGCACACCTAGGAAAGAAGGATAGACCACACTGGTTACTCCAAGTTGCTAGTAGCAAGATCCATAGCATGGCATCAATACGCAGTCAAACATTTGCAAAGCATCAGACGAATCATTGATACGAATGTCCCAGATGCACTGCGTAGTCATGCCATGAAATATGCACTCAAGGTCTAGCATGTGTTGATCAAAGTCAACATCGTCTGTTATAATGGTTGGTACATATGCATGCCGCCACAGAGCACAGACATGCATGCCGCCACAGAGCAGCACAGGTCAACCAGTCATTACATATTGCCAATGCCAGCGTGTTGAACATAACTGCAAAGATTGGATACTAGTGCCGGCAACTCTTTGCAGACAATGAGCAGTTCATCAATGCCTTCGGCGACCAGACCATGGACTGTCTGAGTTGTTGGTCTCTCGCAGTCGCTCGCAGGCTTTGATTTCTGTCTGCTCCCATGCTGGCATTTCAGCCCATGGTGCGCATATTATTGTTGTTAGCATACATCTGCATGTCATCGTTGTCGTCATCAACCGAGTCAACTGAACCTCCAGCACCCCACTGCTGCTGCTGCTGCCACTGCTGGGCTTGCTGCTGAACTGCTTGCTGCTGCACAACTTGCTGCTGCTGCCACTGGAGCTGCTGCTGCCCTGCTTTGGGTACGCAGATAGCAAAGCTGCATCTTGCAACCATGAGATTGCGCACTGGTGCCATTTGCACAGGCACCCTGACGGGCACTGGCACAGGCACATACACCGGCTTGGGTTCTGGCGCAGCTGGCGGCTCAGGTTTGTTTTTCGTTATTTGTATTGTTATTTCTTCATCCTTCTCGAGCATCTTGGCGAAGGGATTCCAACCGTGCATTCTCCGCCGTCCGTGAGCCATGTAGGTGTTATAGTTGTTCCACATGCCCGATCCGCCGTAGCTCCGGTAGCTCCCGCTGTCGCCGGTCATGACCTCGAAACCGCCCGACTTGCCGTACGACATGATCGACGCCGGAGCGGGCACGGGAACCTGCTGGCAACCAAGGTCGAAGCACAGCACGTTCGCGTATTGTGCGAACCTACTACTGCCAGACGTAACGACCCTTCCTGTCGGGGCTCCCGCGTAGTCAAACACGCATCTCAGCGACGACGATGACGTAAAGACCATCAGATCCTGGTTGACGTCGCAAATCGCGGCTACGTTAGCCATTGTGCCGACGGGTGCATTGGGCACTTGCACTTGCACGTTTGTGACTGGCGCCGGCGTTTGAACCGGAACCGGCCTGCAGCGCAACCGCCACAGAGCAGATATTACAGGGGGAGGTACATGGGCGTGTAGATTCTGGGCGGAGAATGTGAAGCAAAGTTGAGGCGCGATTTGAATGGTCACAGGCTATGCTTGCGTGAGGTCATGGTGACTGCTGCTGCGAACTCTTGCATCAAGTTAAGCTGGTTGACAATGTCAACCACCAGTGTAACAATGCACCTAAGTCCTGCACTGTAGTGACGTCAGCCACTCCTTGCTTTGCATCACTGAGCATGGTGCACTGTCAGCAAGCAGCTGCCAACCCAGCAGATGTCAGAACTGGATGATACAGTGCTGGCACATGTGCACTTACGTTGGTATGGGAATGGGGGTTGGCACGGGTACAGGCACAGGTGTTGGCACTGGAATGGTCACCTGGAAGAAGAACAGTCAGCAGGGGGGTTTCAGGGTCTAGGGTTAAGGGTTAAGGCAAGAATGATCAAGTTCCTGGAAGCACCTGAGCCATGACAATGCTGCTGCTGCTGCTGCTGCTGATAATACAAAAACTGCCATAACATGCAGAATATCTAGGCTGCATAGAACAAGTCGTACAACCGGCACATATCACAAGCTTGTGCTGAGCTTGTTGTGCTGCAAACTTAAAACGGAAGATACATTGACAGGATGCAGCTGAAGCACTGCTGAAAGCGGCTGGCTAGATGCTTCCTTCATCATACGTGAATGTATATGCTGTTGTGGCCAAAGTTTGGCAGTGCTACTCACGTTGATTGGCGTGGGAACTGGTACTGGCACCGGGTTGGGCACATCCACTGGGGTCTACAAGCAGCAGCAGCAGCAGCAGCAGAGGGAGTGTGAGGCTTCAAAAAAGGCATTGTTCAGGTAGTACCACAAACAGACAGCATGGACGGCGTACGACGCATGCTGTGATTGACTATGCACAGCAAGTACTGGCACATGCTGCACCTGCTGTGTTGGGCCCTTTGTGTACGTGGCAGTTTAATCTGGTAACATGGTGCGGCAAACTTTCCCAATTATGTTCACCAAATACAACAGAACTGCAAATGACAATCTGCTACGCATCAATGCTGATGATCAACCAGACAAAAGTTCTGCCGAGAAACATCAGCTATAGGAAGTTGCAAAGTAATTTTACACCCTGATTTGTAAGTATTGCAAACTCTGGCCAAGCATACGCTGGAACGTGAACTTGTGCTGTTAACAAGCAGTACCACGCAGTATCAAGCAGTAAGCAGGCTGTTATAGAGACCAGGTGAAGCAAGCTCTTACCGGCACAGGCACTGGAATTGGTACCGATACGTTAATAACTTTCAACTCATACTGGGGGATTGTAACGTTGATGGGGGTCGGCACTGGCACCTACATAGCCACACAGCGCGGAGTGTCTTTGACAAGAAAGCAAGATTATTAAGCAGGCCAAGGTGAAACAGACACATAGAGGAGGGTGTGAGCGGGATCGGCAGGGTCGGGTATCATAATATCAGACATCAGACCCAAACAGTGACACTTGACACTTGCAAAACGTCAGCGGGGTTGGCCCTGTAGTGCGGCTTCATAAGTTTTGGAACCTCTTATGTGTAACGACTGAAAATATAAAAAGCAAGGGCTGGCTTTTTTGCGCGCCACTGGGCAGGTGCTGGCAGACATGCAACACACATTAATGCTTTGCACTGATTATAGTGATTAAGCAAGTTCATACTGCCGGCTGCAGGAGCGTATTCATTGATTCAGCAGACAGACAATAATATGCCTTGTTATACTAGTGCAACCGGACTGCTAAGCAATTGCTACTCACCGGAACCGGCACAGGCACTGAAACATTGAACACCGGTACAGGAATAGGCGTCGGCGTTGGCACCAGATTTGGCACGGGGATGTCAACAGGCACAGGCCGACCAGGTTGCTCTTCTGGTGGTGCGGAGGGATTTGGGGTTGGGTTTTGGGTGGGGTTTGGGTTGACTTGGGCGCCTAGAAGACTCCTACTACAGTCCTCGACTGCCCAAATGAATTGCAGCTGGCCGATGCCGTGTGCGCAATTGCCTGAGAGAGAACAAGACATATACTATGCTATTAGCAAGAAGTTGAGTATGTAACTGTGACTAATCGTGCTACTGAAACCAATAGTTGGTGACCAATGTATGCAGCAGATGCGGAACAGGCTACAAGGAGTGAGGTTAGGTGTTTGGGTTCGTGTGGAGATGGGTTGACTTGGGCGCCTGAAAGGCTCCTGCTACTGTCCTCGATTGCCCAGATAAATTGCAGCTGGCCGATGCCGTGTGCGCAATTGCCTGAGAGAAAATAAGACACATAGCAAGATGTTGGGTATGTAACTGAGTCTAGCTGTGCTACTGCAAGCAACAGTAAATGACTATATGCAGCAAATGTGCAATAGGCTACAAGGAGGTTAGGTGTTTGGGTTTGTGTGGGTTTGGGTCGGCTGGGGCACTCTGAAGGCCCCAGTGCTGCAGTCTTCAATGGTCAGGTAATTTGCATTTGTCTAATGCCGTGTGCGCAAGTGCCAGGTGGTGGAAAATGAAGCAGTCCTTAAGAAATATTCACCATCAGCTGATGCTAGACGTAGTGGCAAACTGCTGTTTGCAAGCAACATCGCTGTACTTGATACGATACAGATACATGGCTGTTGGTTTAGCGCACTCGTTACTAGACTGGTGTAAAGCAAGCTCTGGCAATTTGATCAGAAAGTATTCATGGAGTTACACAGCTGTCATTGCTGGTGCAGTCATTGCAGGAATGCTCAGTGCTGGCACCACAAAAGTCTTAGATATGGCAAACCCCAACTTTGTACGTTGCTGTTCTGCGTTAGTCATCATGTGGTTGTGTGGTCTGCACATTTGAGTGTGAGCTGCTTTTTCCCCTTGTCGCCACTGTTGCTGCTGCTGCTGCTGCTGCTGCTACTGCTACTGCTGCTGCTGCTGTTGATGATGGCGATGTTGATGACGATGATGTTGATGATGCAACCTGCTCAAGGAGCAACTCAGCAGCACCCTCTGCGCCACTAGCAGCTCCTTTGTTGCTGACTATTCAGTTGCTGAGGGCCTTATGAACCCAACACTGAGAAAGGCTCACTCAATTTGACTCAATCTGTTACATGGAAGAGCTATTTTGCCGATGAAGCTCACCTCCTGCAGTGCCCGCAAAGCCAAACACATATGCATCAGTTCGTGGTTTGGTCACCAGGGCTCCCGCCCCACCTCCAACCGCCAGATTTTGCCCCTTTCCTGTAGTGAACCTCAGGAAATTGATACATGTGGCATTTTCTCCGATATCGACACCGTTTATGTACTCGCTATCGCCAAGGGCTAGGGTCCTCTCAGCGCCTGCGCTGCTGCCCAGGAGCTTTGCTTCGCCTGCTTTATAGCCAAACTGTGTTTTCAAGCCCACGATACAGCCATCCTTTGTGTATGTTTGGAGCTTTTTGAGGTGCAGAGTTGTGTTACGCTCGACTTGGGTGAAGGGGGTGCCGCACTCGACGCCGTACGGGTCTGAAGTACCAACCACAACTGCACATGTAGCTGCAGGAAGGGACCAAAAGTGACAGAAGCAGCACAGGAAAAAGTTGGTGTCAGCTGAAGCTTTATGCGCGAAATGCAACCTCACACGCATTATCACTGTCAATTGGAGACAGCCGCTGCTCTTGATGCGGCATGCGGTAGCAAATGAAGCAACTGCACCGTTGAGTGCTGCCAGTGCAACCATACTGCTGTTGCTGTATCAGGCATGGCTTCCATGCACTTGAGCTCTAACGCCACGTACAGTTGCCTTGAATCATGTTACCTTGAACTCTGTACGTGTGCAAGGCAAGCAGCACCCCGCCAGCGATGATTGCTTTTTGCAGGGTGCCCATCGCGTGGACCCTCGTTTGCTGCTGGCCTGATATCTGATACGCGCGCTTAACACCCCGATTGCTTAAAAACTAAGTCTCTTTCCCCAATAGCTACAGCTCCGAGCGACAGGTCCAGCTTGGCAACCGGAGTGACATCGAGCGGCAACAGAACGCAATTGGTTCAAATCAGCATGCAAGCCCTGAAGCGGCCGGTATAGGTCAGTTCAACTGCACCTAGGGTGATTGCTGGCGTTTTGTTGCTGCGCAGGTGTCTCGCAAGCCGATGACCTGTCGCAGGTTGTATACGTAACGACTGGAAGGAAGCTGAACCCGGAACCTTGTTGCCGATTGATCAATCCATATCACCCGGCGCGTGATCGTCTGGCGCAGCTACACACGCGGGTCTGAGATAGTCGCTTACGGTGTTACTCGGCGGTCACTCGTCGAGGGGACCCAATTGCCCATCCCACCACCATTGCAGACGATGTATACAGTTGGTTGGAACCTTGAAAAAAGCGTCCTGTATATCATACTGCTGCCCACGCGCTGCTGGTCCAATTGGTCACCTCCTAGCCGGCACATACTGAACCCGCAGACACATTTGCCCTGCACCATTCTAAGGGCAATGCATGCGAACAGAGCGTATAGCTGGATGGATCCAATATGTCGATCGCTGCGACAATGATCTTTTGAACGCAAATGGCGAAATCATGATGTCTGCTGCATGATACTTGCTATCTGTTGCTGTTGCTGATCTTAATCGGTGTCCAACACTGCCGCCCACCACAGTATGCTTCGCCCTAACAACAACCACACATGATACAATCAGAAGCTACCTTCTGTCCCTGTCCCGCTCTGGACCTCTGCCAATCCTACCATCACCTGCTGCAGCTGGCCTGCTCCTATCATGCCAGTCCAACCCTGCACCACCTCGCCAGTCCCTGTGCTGCTCTCTACTGCTGCTGCCTTCATGCGTGTGTCGGTCTGCTGCCTCCAACCGTGGCTGTTTGTGCATGTCACGGACTGCAGCAGCTCCTTCCCCAGGTCTATGTTGCGGTCTGTGCAGCGGACTCCTGCTCCGGCTGCGCTTCCTGTTCTGCGTTGAATTGCTGCTGGCACAGTGCTGCTTATTTGACTGCCTGTTGCTGTCGTGATGATCATTTGACCTGTCATGTAGAGGCTGATGATGCTCATTCCTCTGCTGCTGCTGCTGTTGTTGCTGCTGCTGTGATGGGGCTTCCAGCACCTGCTGCTGCATCACACATCGGTCGTGCTGCTGACCTGCATTGGACGCTGCTGAGTGGCTTGCACTATGCTGCAAACTTTGGTGCTGCTGCTGTTGCTGCTGCATCGGCTGTTGTCTGTGTGCTGGAACCTGCTGCTGATGCTGTTGCTTCCTGGCTGCACCTCCTGGGTTCCCACCCTGCTTGTGCTTGCCAGCAGGCTGCTCCTCCTGCTTGTTCTGCTGCACGCCCTGCTTCTGCTGCAGCTTTGCTGCTTGCTGCTGTTGAAACTGATGCCTGTGTTCCTGCTGCTTGCCATGCTGCAGCTTCTGCTGCTGTTTGGGAGTTTGCTGTTGCTGCAGTGAGCCCTTCTGCGACTGACCTGGCGTCTGCTGTTTCTTTCGCAGCTGAGTCTGCAGAGTTACGACCTCCAGCCGTGATGTCTGCAGCTGCGACTGGAGCCGCTTGATCTCTGCCTGAGCTGTCTTGTACAGGCTTGATATGTTTGTCAAGAGCACCAAGCGCTCTGCTGAGAGTTGCTGCACCTGCAGGACCCATTGGAAAAAATGAGATGTAGCTTATGCAAACACCTGCAGGTCTGATAAAGTGGTGTGATATCAGCTTAGACAACAACTCTGACAAGTTCAACCTTATGTTATGGAGTTCATAGGCTTCAGCTGGGCTACTGCATCACTTGGCAATGATTCAAAAAAAGAGACTCAGGAAATTCAGGAGGTACAGAATGCAGGCATACAGGTGTGCGGTTGCTGTTGCAGCCCGACTGCTCAGAAGCATGAACAGCGACAGTGCTAGGATACATTTGCCAGTCCCACTGGAAGCAAGTGTGAACGCTTTTGAACGCAGTGCACTGGTGGGCTTTACCTGCATATCTCTTGCCACGAGCTGTTGTTTCAGGTCTGTAATGGCCCCGTCATTGGCTTGCACGGTCTGCTGGAGCTGCACGGAGGCGAGACAGAAGCGTGAAAAGAAAGCTTCTGCTGAAACCGGATGATGCTAAAGTCAGTATGCCGTGCGGCCCACCTCTGCTATCTGCAGCTGCTGTTGTCTCTGCACAATGCTGCCTTGCTCTGGGTCGTCTGCCTCTCCACCTGCACATCACAGACGCCTACATCACAAAAAGCTCAGGCCCTTACGTGTTCGAGTGTCCTGCGTGTGCGCACCACAGCCAAGCCCAGCATAGAGGTCGTCATCTTCGCTGCCCACTGCTACATCAGCCGAACCATCATCTGCGGCAGCGTCCTCTGCTACACTATCACCAGGCCCTGAGTAGTACTGAAGAGCCATCCGTGCAAAGCGCAGGCGCTACATTGGCACAAACCTTCTGCCACTTATATAGCGGGGCCACGCACACAAGTAAGTGCACGCATGCGCAGTGCCGCTGACGGTGCAAAGCAGATCATCCACTACAGGACTTCTTACGTTCGTCGGTTCCACAACAGTCAAATCTGGCGTGTTAGTCATCCCTGTTTGAACTTGCTGTGCAAGGGCTCGCAACACAACGGGCAAGTCCACAGCTAGCAGAATGATGCGCTCTGGATCAATAAATGCCCTTGGCTGACATGAAGGCTTTTGCGTGGCAGCTTCAGCCCGCATGCACCAACCGAAAGTCACGACACGCTTTGAGATTTGAGCGCCGGCAATGGGTTCAGTCTGTGGCAAACATGCCAAAAGGGGCGCTAGATATGAACTGGGGGCTGTTGGAGCTTCCCCTGGTGCTGCTGAGTCGCAGTCGGTTGACCAACCGTTGAAGGCAGGTCCTACTGAGTAGTGCAGTAATGTCCTCAAGAATGCGGTCTAATCCGAACTTGCCGGCTGTTGCAGAAAGCTAAAGCGGCTGAAAGTCAGCAAGCAGGCTCTAATGGCGGCCACAGCAGCACTGCAGAGGAGCAGATAAAGGCATGCCGAGCCCCTGCAGCAAGCAAACAGCAAAAGCCAGACCCGAAAGACTTCATGTTCATGAACCTGAAGAGGGAAAGCAGATTGAAGCCTCCTGGGTGCGCAACAACTTGGCGACGCTTCCGCACCGGCAGTACAGCGTACTGGTCCATGCTGCATTGATGTCAGGAACACATGACAAATAAGTCACAGGAGCTCTGTGTGTCTCCTTGGCTTTTGAAACCTCCAGTACAGGCTTACAGCATACTGCAACATGTGCTGTTGCTGTGTATGCCTCATACAGGAGCATGCAGCATAAGCAGTAGAGACTCAGCTGTGCTGCATTACATGCCAGACCCATACAACACTGTTTTGATTCAGAAGCCCCTGAAGCGTCTCTGGGTGCTGCTGTATGTTGCAGGTCCATCAACGGCCAGCAGTTCATCATAGATACTTGCGAGGTAGGCAAGACTCTAGCACTCATTGTACATAACCAACTGCAGCTCACGGGCAGTACAGCATATCATCTGTCGCAGAATAGCCTGCCAATTTTTGACAATGGCAGCTGTTGAGCTGAGCCTGATGAAGCTGCACTTGATCTCATGCAAGCGGCCCTTGGTTACAGCTTGAGGTTGACAGCCCTGCTGTGCTGCAACAACAACAATTGCATGCATGCCATCTGTTCACAACAAACCAGTCCATGTGTCAGCCTAATCTTAGGTTGCCAGCCCGCACACAAGTCTAGGAGAAACAGCACTGTAGCGTAGTTTGCGCTAGTGCTACTGTCGCTGGACGGCGGGCGATGTGTGCTGTCCTGCACTACAGGGATGTGACCTGTATGTCATGGATGCATGTGCTATGGTAACCGTGGATGACTGTAAGGACTGCCGGATCTTCATTGGTCCCACAGAAAGCAGGTGCGCTGCCTTTTGCAACCATTTTATTTTGTTGCACAGGGTCTCCGCCACCAATCCACAGCTGTAGATTAGCGGCAAGAGAACATAAGCATTCTTTCGTGTAGGAATAACCTCCATGCAACATGTCCAGGCTGTTGCCAGGTAGCAGCACCCAAGGCCATGAAGGGCCCCAGCAGCAGGTCTGACAGCAGC
Organism: Coelastrella sp. UTEX B 3026; assembly: GCA_002588565.1. Classification (NCBI taxonomy): domain Eukaryota; kingdom Viridiplantae; phylum Chlorophyta; class Chlorophyceae; order Sphaeropleales; family Scenedesmaceae; genus Coelastrella; species Coelastrella sp. UTEX B 3026. Next base: position 9,290 of record NSMO01014376.1, on the reverse strand, counting down.
CTCTGCTTCAGCCCCTGCTTGACAGCTTCTGCTTGCCACACCTGTCCCCTGCCAGCACACCTGTCCCCTGCTAGCACACTTGTCCTCAGCAGCAGGTCTGACAAATTGCCATCTGCACAGCAGCCAAGACTGCCTGAGGACCAGCACTCATGCCTCAAGCTCACACATTGTTATTTCTCTTGCCTGTTTCCCTGCTGTGCAGCATCTTCATGCGCAACTGCACCAACTGCAAGGTGGCTTGCATTACCAGGCAGCTGAGGACCCGCGACTGTCACTCCTGTGACATACTGCTGATGTCACGCACACGTCCCATCATCGAAAGCAGTACAGACATCGGGCTCGGCTGCTATAGCACGCCATATGCAGGACTAGCACAGCAGATGGTAACAGCAAAGCTAAACCCGTTCCACAACTTCTGGAGCGATGTGTTCGACTTCACACCAGCAGCAGGAGCGGCAGGGCCGCAGCAACAGCGTAACTGGAAGCTTCTGCCAGCTGGAATGGGTGTTGCGCAGCTGATGCAGAACAAGATCCCTGAGCAGGTCATGCTGTTGCTGCAGCAGCAAGAAGCATCAGCAGAATCGCAGGCAGTTGGGACAGCTGGAGGGAAGACAGGCGCTAGCGCTATGAGTCGTGCAGGAACAACAGAAGTAGCATTGTCAGAGTTCTTTAGGTCTTCGGCATCGAGCCCTGAAGCACCTGTAACAGCACCGTTACCAGCAGCTGCAACAGACAGCCAGTCAGCCTCAGGGCCATTGGGCAGCGCTGCAGCTGGTACTGCAGGGTCAGGTGCAGCAGCTGCGGCAGCGCCTGAGAAGCTGCTGTCAGAGGATGCAGTTGAGGTCATGTTTGATTCAGACGGCAATGGGCCAGAGGCAGCAGACAGCCAGACTGCAGCTGCTGCAGCACAGCCGGAGGAGACTGGTACTGCGCAGGACGGGCCCACTGCAACAGTAGGTGCAGCAATATCACCAGCAACGGAGAGGACAGAACCAACGGAGGCAGACATTCAGTCGGTCATAGCAACAGCAGGGGAGCTGTGTGACGTGCAGGAGATACAGGAGGGATGCTTCGCATTCCTACTGTTTTTGCCAGGTCACAGGGAAGCTGTCCTGCAGTGGGTGGTGAAGCAGTTTCCTTGCAGGACTGTTGCTGGCGAAGCAAGCGGCAGCAGTGCATTGCTCTTGAGGTGCAACGAGGCAGCTATACCAACTCACATAATGAAGGAGCTATCTGCTGCAGCAGGATGGGCTAAGGATCAGGTCAAACCCCTAACTGCAGCAGCGCAGCAGCAGAAAGCCTGCATTGGATTGGAGGTGAAGTGCTCCAGTATAGAGCAGCAGAAGCAGTTGGCTGAAGAGGTCAAGGGCATGAGTGGTGTCTGCAGCAGTAGCTTGCAAGCGGCTAAACTGTTCAGAAACCTGGGCACAGATGGGTGATATGGGAGATATTACCGTGGTGTGTGCAGCAGCTTGCTGGTGATCATCGCTCATTGACCAGTTGCTTGCCACGGGCTGCCAGAGTCGGTTGTAGATCAGCATACGGATTACAGGGTCAATACCGCTCTTTAGTATTGCAATGTGCTTGTGAAAACATTGCAGCTGCACATGAGGCCACGTTGTCACCCTGTGTTGGTACTACAAGTGGCATTGGCGCGTATCAGCATCGCATCCCTGCAAGCACCGCTGAGAAGTCTTCTGAATGGGCATGGGACGTCGAGTCCATTCCGATGTTGGCACGATGCTCAGGTCGCAGCGGCCCTGTCCGGGTGACTCGTCGGGTCAGGGGTCCTCAAGTGAGCAAGGCGCCCTCGCGACCGGCATCGCGTTGATCAGCAATACTGCATCATGTACATCTCTGTTAATGGAATGTGTTTTGAGAACCGCAGGCAGGGCATCATAAGAGTCGGTTCGTCGTTTGCGGCATAGTGCTGTAGACAGTAGTGGAAAGCACTGCAAGATCTTTTCTTTGCAACTAGATACAGACACACGCCAGTATGTAGCTGTGTTGCGGGGAGCCGGCGTGCTGATGGGCCGGAGCCTGCTCGGCGTCATTCCACGCTGAGATGCTTGTGCTGATGAAGCTCTGGGTTGCAGTGTTTGTGACCTTGGGTCTGGCAAATACATATGCGATAGGTAATATAACGTGATCACTGGCTCATTTGCTCATTATCGTCCTTCAACCGGCAAAGTGACACACAGTCGACAGCAGCACACAGGCATCACTGCTGTAGTGCACTACCGGGGAATTGTGCTTGAGCATCGCAGCGTAGGCATCTCATATACCCTACGGCACATGTAGGTCCATTAGAAACAGATAGTAGCAGAAGCACCCGTAGATGCTTGATATTCGCAGTATGTGTTGCCAACCTCTGATCTGTGCTTCAGCTGCTGATTGCGGTTTGCTGTCACATGTCATCTTTTGCAGCGAGGAAGCTAACACCATGCGTAGACTTCCTTGGAAACAGCCCCATGATTGGCCCTGCTTGCAAAAACCCTGGTGTCTACAATGACCAAACAGCCAATAGGCCAGGCGACATAACAAAGCTGAACCTCTACTTTAATGGTTCATGCATCACCGGAGTCAAACCCACGTATGGCTTCGACTCCCGAGATGCAAAGCTTTTGGGGACTAGCAAGGGTACAGAACGGAGTTTGAAGTTTCCTGCAAGGGACCAAATAACAGGGTTTGAATATGCAGGTAACAGGTGGGTTTGACATGCCAGTGTTAGCAGCTGTACAGTGCATGTTTGTTTCACTGCATCTTGACACACAGGCCCCTGATGTGCATTGCCTGCTGAGCGGCAGCATCTATAATGACTTCGCTGTTGGTATTCACCAGGGGGTTAACCATTGGGAGGCTACTCTGGGAGCCACACTTGCACTTGCTCACACTGGCCAGCTTAGCAACATGCTCACAATCATAGTTGCTGTTGTCATGTGGACCTACATTGTTCAATAGGGTTGCATGTTACTTCAATACGTTCCACCAGCAGCTGATTACGTAAGCGCAACATGCAACCCTATCAACAACTTTAGGGCACGTCACAACAGCAAATCCAGTGTTGTCACAGCTGTGGAGATGCCCACCTTTGCATTGCCGTCAGACAGGGCCTAGTTCTTGCTGTGGTCATAAAGCCCCACAGTTGTTGATAGGGTTGCATGTTGCTTCCATGTGACGGCTGCTGGTGCGAGCCTCCAGCTTGCTGGTGTGAGCCTCCAGCTTGCTGGTGCGACGCTCTAGCTTGCTGGTACCGTTTCTGCTAACCCATTGCTTACTCCACCTAGCAGGTGCCAGCTTGACCGCATCATGTAGGTGCCGAGTCACATAGATAGTTGCCGAGTCATATTAATAAATGCCAAGTCATGGTAATAGGTGCCAAGTCATAGCAATAGGTACCGAGTCAGTCATAGTGATACGTGCCAGGTCTTGGTAATAGGTGAAAAGTCATGGTAATAGGTGCCGAGCCATGACCTTACAAAGCTCCATTAGGTACCAGATATCTCATGATCGCCAAAGACTGATCGTACTGCTGCTTTTGCCACTGCTGCTGCAGCTGCTTGCAGTTTTTGAATATCACACTAGCAAGCAACAAAAGCATTGCCATCGGCAAACCAAGGGCTGGCAGCACTGTGAAGACAATGACAGGACCGGCACTAGGAGCTTATGTGTGGGCTTTTAGAGGCTGGCAAGAGGCCAGCAAACTCTGCCAATTTCAAGTTATCTGGGTTCGCAGTAAGTCTCAAACAGCATGCATACATATAATAATCGTCGAAGCATCGAGTGTGCGACAGCTGTGGGCGAGCAGACAGTTATGACGTTGTTTGTGCTGGCCCCAAAATGACACAAAAGCCAACATCAACACCTGTCACTTTCCTTGACAGCAAGTTGCTGCTAAACGGTTCACGAGTCTGCGGCAACACAATGCACTGCATTAGGCTACCTTTGGCGTTTAGTTGGTGGGATATTGCTAGCCATCTTCTGCCGACCCTGCTGCTGCTGCTACTACAGCCAGTTGGGAGGTTGCTGTCCCTGCTGGCACGTATCCAAAACGAGAGCCACTAGTAACACCAGTCAGGGCGTCATAAGTCGGTGGCAACACATTGCAATTCATCTGGCTGCCTTTGGCATACAGTCATTAAATTTTGCTAACATTTAATTTCTTCCCTGCCCCTGATCCTGTTGTTGCAGGCAGTTGTGATGCAGTTGTTTCCGCTGGTACAAAACAGCCACAGGAACCAGTAACAAAGCCACAGAACATCACTGTCAAGGTAGTGAAACTGCTGCTAAGCATCTAGTATTTTATACGGCTTGCTTCGAGTCAGTCACAGCAACAAGATGCCGCCAACAATGTGTCAATTGGCTGCAGCATTACGTTGGCCATCATCTTACACATATAATGCTCTGGAAACACGCATGACAGCAGAACACACGTCACATATGGCTGTTGCGATTGATATCACTTGCATGGGTCTTTAGCCCATCAGGAATCAAAGCCTGCCTGGCACAACCATGTACGCCATACGTGGTTCTGGAAAGCGGGGCTCTTTTTCATCTCGTTTTGTCATGCAGGTGCCTATCCCAGTGCCTGTGCCGACACCGGTACCTGTCCCCGTTCCCACCCCCGTAAATGTCACGGTAAAGGTGAGGTTTTTCTCATGCAATTGTTGTGGTTCAGCTGAGCTGTTGAGATGTGTGGTTTCCTTTCATCACCAACTATCAGGGATGCGTGGGCTTTGCGCCTTTGATGCAAGTATGGCACGATTCTAGGATAGAATCACTGCTTTGGGTGTTGTCGTTTCCTCTGAAACGGTTGCTTATATGTCACAATAGAGGTGAGTTGCACTGGTGCACTTAAACTGCACGGTTGGGTCTTTATGGCAGCGTCAGCTGGAATAACTGCACTTGCATTCCATACCAACCATTTGCCCACATCCCGCACTTAAGACCGGTCCTCCACTCGATGCAGTAACACTGCTATAGATCATGCCAGTTCCAAGGCTACATGTGGAATGCTGACAGCAAACCAGTTGGCATGCTTCAGCTTGTTTCAGCTGCATAGAACAGTATGTCAATTGAATGAGTAGCTTTGAAGAACTAGTAGCTTTGACCCATTTACACATTTGAGAAGCCCCACCCAAGCAGCGCACAATTTGGAAATGCATGCATGCCTGTCGGTTTGGCGAAGTGACAGCATGCACAATCGTCAACTGCTTGGCTACGAATATGTGTCCATGTTCCCGTCTGTAGGTGCCAACACCAGTACCTGTTCTCATCCCCACACCGGTACCTATACCCACGCCGGTCAATGTCAGTGTACCGGTAAGCAAGCCTAGCAGGCCTATATTCACTCAGCCACTGTATTTATGATAACTCATCTATGGCAGGTCATCTATGACAGCGGTAAGCTATTTGTTGATACTTTCACGGCCTTGACCAGTACCGTTCACCAACTGATCTCAACTGGACGGAACTGCCCACCAGCATAAACGCATTGATTCACACATCTTCGAGCACATCTTTAGGAGACCAGCAGTTGGTGCAACATCGGTGTAAATGTCGCACAGCAGCTATCAAGCGCTGTCCATCTGCAATGTGTGCTCTGTACACATTTCTCTCCCACAACATCACATGCAGCCTTTTGATTCGTGGGTCACTGCTTACGGTGACGGTCCATGTGTGACACCTGCTGTAGAAAGACATGAAGTCAGTGCCACTGCGGCAAAGCAGTCCTTGCCAAGCTGAGCCAAGGGGCGACAACAATATGTGATTGCTGCATTCTTTTGTCAATGTTGAAAAACATGTTATTTAACATGTATCCATGCTGTTATATTTGTTGCAGGTGCCCACCCCAGTGCCCACACCCGTGCCGGTAAGCCTGGTATAAGCCTAGTATTTGTGTGTTGCACTCCTGGATAGCATGCCATGCAGCTTTGTAAGTGTTGGTTGAGCTGCACGTTGCTTTCTGTCTGATCATCATGCAGGTTGTAGTGTATGAGGGTTTGCGAGATTAGGGCAGTAACACTGCAGGTTGCAGAAATTGCAAGAACACTGCTTAAAGCCTGTAACAGTTTTTCACATTTAGACTGCATCATCATTCATTGGACCAGGTCGCTCCCAGTTGTGATGCCCCCTTATGGCATCCTACACCACGTGCCTATGCTTCTGGCATTGGCTGGCAGCTGTGCTGTGGCAACTGAACCTCAACTCAAAGGTTTAGATGTACACCTCTTTTTTGCAGGTTCTGGTGCCGGTGCCCGTCCCTGTGGTGGCGTCAAATGCACCAGCAGCGTTCATCGGCCCTTCCCCATCAGTTTGCCCAAAGGGCTCCACCTTACAAACCCTAAAGAGCAACCCCAACACATCCATGTGTGTGTTGGTGAGGAAAAATGACATGACGGGGGTTTTATACACAACCGGAGATGTGCCGACTGGTGGGGCGATCAAAACTCGTGTCAAGTGCTGGTCAGTTTCGTGCAATGCGCAAACAGCAGAGCCACCAAGTACTGCAGAGACTGATTCGCAGCTACAGCAACCGACAAGGATACCTCCAGTCCCTGGTTATACGCCGCTGGGTGTTCAGGGTCCAACCGGGACGTCACAGAGCCCTGGTACAAATGTTGTTACAGATGTAGAAGTAACAGAGGAGATCGGGCCAGTAATTTTGGCAACGTATGGGTCGCGGGGAAAGGTGAGGACTGTTATAACGTATGTTGAACCCAAGGCACCAGCTAACAATGGGCGGAGGTTGCTGGAAAAGAGCGCAAGTACACTGAGTGTGCAGAGTCATGCTGGCGGTATCCTCACGGGGGATGTTGCAGTGGCTGGCAGCCAGCAACACGGTCAGCTCTTGATACCTGATGATTTGAGTCAGCTCCTAATCAATGGTCCTGCATCCGGCAGCAGCAGCAGCAGCAGCAGTAGCAGAAGCAGTAGCAGCAGCACTGCTAGTAGCATAAGCCACTATGGTGAGGGGGTACAGGGCACGGTAGAAATGCCGAACAGCAGACGGTTGTCATCTGTTGACGGTGCTACTGCAACAGACCAGGAGAGGATCATATATGTGGCTAAGTGTTACCAGCTGTGTACAGTCAGCCAATGACAAAGACGTCTGTTTCTGCTACATAGTTATTGGATGAGCGTGAGGTATAGTTGCATGTGACAGGGGATCTGGCAGTGAATAGCTCATTTTGAGAGGTGGCGGCCCAAGCAAGCAACTGCCCAATGAGTCGGTCACATCTACATGATCGCAGGCTTTGAGAGAGGATAACCAGGGCACGCTGGTCCCCCATCTTTCTTTGTATGTGTGTTGTATATAGCTGGTACACATCTGTTTGTAGTATGATTGATATGCTGTTGTGTAGACTTATTCCCTGCCGGGTTTTAGAACTGGCTGCATTATCGTAATGCGGGATTGTGACAGTTGGGCCCCGAGGTTGATTGCTGCGTGGTGCAAGTGCCAAGCATGAGGTTACCCCGTGCTAACTGCTTCCTAACATTAACAGCTTCCGGAGATATAGGTGGGCCGGCAGCTAAGGCCATGATTTCAATTCGAAGAGGATTGTGTCTTGACTTTTTTGTCCATTGAGGTGACAAGAATGGTCATGACACCGTGTCATGACATTCAAATTGTGCGGTAACAGTTATTCCGACGGCCTACTTGCGCGCATATGACGGTGGATCCTGTTATTCCTAGTCAATAGCAAACATATGGGTGTTCTATAATGCATCAGTTAGCAATGCATCATTGTGTGCGTCGTCACCATGGTTATGGCATTACAGTGCACGTGTAACACACTCTCCTGCACATCAAGTGACGCGGCCAGCTTGGTGGCAGTCACGGAATGGCCACTGTTATGAAGTTTACTTCCGTTGTGGCCAGCATGAGGAAGCTTGGGTGCTTAATGGCAGCACGTCAGAGTACGCCAAAATAATATACAAACATTAAAAACCACATAATGAAGATGAACAAGCAGTTTGGAGTCCACGGGAGCAGGCTACGGCGCGCAAATTAAAAATGTCGCTGCCTGGCCTGGCTGGTGGTACGCTGATCAAATTACCTAACTCATTGATAACAATTATGGTTGGACACCATCCACTGTAACCAGCGATCTCGCCCTACGGCCATCGGCCCCGCGCTTCGTCTACCCAGTGATTTCACGAAATCGATCGAGTCACTTTCCGACCAGACGGAAGGCACAATGATTATTCCTGTGGCTTTTCCCTGCAGCGTATTGTTGTTTCACCAAGCTATTTTAAAGTCTACTTGCATGTACCACGTCAAAGGTAGAGCGTCGTTCTTCCAAATCGGCAGTGGCACTGCCGATTCAGTGAGTTCGAGTCTCTAAGAAAAGAACAAAATAAAAGCGAACAGAATCAAAGTGGATGGCTCTACACCAGCTAACATGACGTGTCAAGAAACGAGACGAAACGAAAAGCTAGCTGCTATAGCGGGAGTGATCGTGGTAGGCAGGAAGCAAAACATCAATGTTCAAACACAAGTTTGGAGCTTACTTTGCAAGCAGGTGTGTTTTGTGGGACTGTGTATACAGACTGGCTGTCGATACTATCGACTAGCTGCTTCGTTACTTCGTGCACTTCCGTGTGTGCACGGTAGGGAATGTGAGGTCGACCCGACACACACATTACCCTCCCTCAACTTACGCTAGCGCTCTCTTGAAAGCGCTATGCGGAGCTCATTCATTCATTCATCCGTATGTGCGTCTGTTGGCCTTTTTTCGTTGCTTTGAAATGAAACTTTTAGTATGTGCGCGCCACGCGGTGGCGTCAATAAACATATAAACATGATGTTCGAACCTCGCATTGCACAAACTGGGTTTCAGGGAACTCAAGCCTTCATGCAAGAAGTTTCTGCTCATCAACAGTAATGATACAGATACAGTATCAGCTAGGAATACCACACCCTTCCAAAGAACACCCAATGGTTTAAGTGAAGTATCATAGCTATGATAGCTCATGCAACATAGAATGCCAGGCAAATCCTGTGTTCTACATGCAAAGGGGCCGCCCACAAGTTGAATGCTTCTGCTCAGGACTGCCAGTCAAGTTTCTCAGGGTTCAGAACCCCTGTACAACCCCACACGAACCAGCTTAGCACAGTCAGAATCGCCAAATTCAAACCTTCAGATAAGTATTTTTGAGAGAGGGTTGTTACACGTGGATACCTCACCGCCTCAGGCAGTACTCTCCACTACCGGATAAAACTGAAGTGACACAGCCAACTGGCGTAAATCTGATGTTTGCTGACAGCAAACAGTGAACAGGAAATA
>NSMO01014375.1:0-35860 GCA_002588565.1 Coelastrella sp. UTEX B 3026 | reverse complement strand
GCAGGGCGCATTAGAACCAGCAAGCTATCCTTTTTGCTGCAATATGATGGGCAGGAGTGGTTTCAAGCTGCTGCTGTGCATGTGCTGTAGGGCCCTAGGTGTCGAATGCTGCGCTGTTGGGGCTTCACTTGCAGTAGGACTTGATATGCATGCTGCCAGCAGTGCTGTCATGTTGACATTGGTGCCTAATCTTGCTCACTGTGCATAGCATGATACCTGGGTATGTGCTCTAGCTCAGGGGCAGGCTGGCTGTTCATGAGCCTTAGGTTGGTTGGGTGTCCTGTGCCTGCTGCTGAGAGGCCACTTTTGGGGCCAAATCTGCTTGTTTTTTTGAGCTCTGGGGCATCTGTGTGCAAGGTTGACAAACCATCTGCAACCTTGGCTGATGGCCTGGTAACTGCAGGTGCAGGGCCTCCATATGTAGGGCTATCTCTGGCATGTAGCTGGTTTACAGATGTTTGCTTTGCTGGTATATAGCAGGTTCAATACACAAAAAGTGGCTGAAAGTGCTCAAACTTTTGACAAACCCTGTTCTGCGTGTACATCCAGTGGTAGCACCTGCTATGCTGGTCGTTGCATGTAAGGCCTTGACAAGCAATCAAAAGGACGATTTGAATCTATTCTTGCGCAGACAGATTGGAAAAGCCAGCGCCAAAGGGAAGGCAACGCACCTTCCAAGGGAGGCTTGGATGGCTTTTCAGTCGTGCTGATGGCTGTGCAAAGAGCTTATGCGTCTCAGTAAACCTGCAGCATACACATAATCAAGTGCACAAGCTTTCAACGCTGCTGCATGCTTGCACCCTGTCCTCGATGCAAACCACTTGTACAGCTCTGACGTGTGTGAGGTGCATGCGAAGATTGCGATAGAGACGCCACAGAAACTCAATTCACGAGAAGCAAGCGAAGCAGCGCATTCACAGGTCTGCACAAGACTGGTCGTGAGTGACAGTGCCCGCAGATTGAACTATACATATATCTCAGCGAGCTCCGGCTGCTTACTCCCAACTGCAACTTGCCGAAAACAAAAACTTGTCAGCCGCAGACTGGCATTCCAACAGACTTTCATGTGAAGCCTCCAGGTCCCATGCTCAGGCTGCAGTCCAACTGCAAGTGCCCTTGCAAGTGGCCTTTCCAGGCTTCAGAAAGCAAGCACTGGCAGCTTTGGCACATTTCTGAGTTCTGACTACAGGCCCTGGCATTTCCTGTACCATGTTTGATAGCCATGTCAGCAGAACCACACTGTACAGGCAGATACACAAAGTCCTGCAAAATCACGCTGACACACACTCTTGGCAATATGCTGCCTGCTACTCACCAAAGACACGAAATGCAATGAACTCTACCAAGCACACGACACCAGCACTGTGCGACCAATACATCACCAACAGTTGGCCGAACACGCGTGTTGGTGCTGCACAAAGGCCCAATTGGGTTGCAACCAACCACAGGTTTCCCCCCAAATTCACAGATGCGCCCAGTACTGCGCTCAGAACCCAAGGTAAGTTGGCATGGATGACTTGGCAATGCAGTAAGCTGCACATGAGCAGTAGACGGTGGCAGTTTAGGTCACAGTACACTGCACAGCGGCTGTGCATGTACTGCACATTCCCACAGAACATGGTGACAACCAGACATTCACAAATACACAGCTCTTCAGCCACCAACCAACCGGTTGGGAAAGCCATTTGTGCAGTGGCACGTACCAGCTCAACATGTAGTGAACACTGCCAGCAAGCGACATGACAGAAGCAGGCACCACACTGTGTCAGTGACACTGTGCAACCATTACTTCCCCAACAGTTGCCCGAACTACGTGGTTGGCCTTATTATGTGTACGCATGCTGCTGCAGCTGAATCAAAGGCCCAACCACACACATAACGTAGTACGTGTTCGAGTATGTGCCCAGTACTGCGCTGCGGAACTCAAGTTGAGTTCAAGCAAGGATGGCTTAGCGATGCATTGAGCTGCAAACGAGCAGTACACGGTGATGATTCAGCTCTAGGTACAAGTTGTGCATGTACTGCACACACTCGCACACAGCATCATGTGGTTATGGTGACAACCAGACCTTCACAAACACACAGCCCTGTGCACACCAGTTCACCCAAAACCGTCAGTTGATCCACCAAAGTGCCAACAAAATGAGGGCGCTGCACCTTCAACTGATGGATGTGCCCTTCATCCTGATGCGGCTTTGACTCAGAAGCCCTGGCTGGCTTAGCCAGCGTGAACCGAGCCTACAACAGTGGGCTTGTTGTTAGCAGTACCGTTTCACGACACAACATACAGAGGCATTGGGTTCAATTCACAATGGCCATGACTACATGCCTTGCTGTGACACTTCACAGCATACAAGCAACAAACATCACCACACACTAGTAATACAATGGACCCACAAAGCCATATTCAGTCTTGCGCTGTTGACAGGCAACCAGAGAGCTCGCCCACCCAGTTGCACTCAACTGAAGATACCACGCCACAGGTTAAGTTTCTTTCAACAGAGCCAACAAAGGAAGACATAATCATCTTACAACCAATGCAAGCAGATGGTATACTCATGTGCAGATAGCCATCTGCATTGCAGCAGTGCTGCTAACCCTGTGCAAAAGAGAGGCACCCAGGGCCCCTACAAACTGCTAGAGCATGTATAAGCTACCCATTAGCCATAGCTCTATTACCATCGGCCCCGCGCCCCATCTCAGAGGTGGAACCAACAACATTGCCAGAGCATATGCCAATGCCAGTAGCATCTGTGTAGCTGTTCCCCAATGTCAAAAACAGTCGCAGACCCACACAGACAGAAAACTGAGCAGCTTGCAGCAGTACAAGCCCCAAAAGGCAACACACGAAGAACTGAAAGCTGAAAGCAGATGGCCTCTGACACGCCTAATCCTAACCAAGTTGCTCCAGCAGTCGAAGCCCCCAGAACCGACCACGTATGACCGTTACTGAGCTCCAATGACGTTCAGACCAAACAGCGGGCGGACGATCTCCGACACCGTAAAGATGATGAGCGTCTGCGGTCCGGTGCGCGCGTACGCCGCAGTCCAACCCTTCATAAAGCCCGCGGGGCCCTCGCGCTTGTAGATCTGCTGCGCAACGCCGAGTAAGCTCTTTCCGCGGCCCGTCTGCATGTAGGCGCGGCATACGTCCGCGGGGTTGATCACGGTCGTCGTGACGACGCCGGCGACCATGCTGCTTGACAGTACGAGCTTCACGCCGGTGGTCCAGCCTGTGAGGCGCGTGATGCGGGTCTTGACCTGCATAAGTTGCAGCAAAGGCAGTCTGTGGTCAGAACTTTTCATGGGAACACCAGCTCATAATAGGGGTGGCAGTCCAAGCACGCATTTGCCATGGCAACCACTGTCTGCATTGCTCATTCAGTATATTTGTGTGTAATGATGTAGGCAGGCGATCCAGGATGGTGCAACAAGCAAAGTCCAGCTTGTGGTGAAGTGATCATTTGAATCCACCCCACTCTTGCATCACATATACTATCAATCTTCTGAGTCATATCACAGCAAACATTGCTCATGAGAAATGAGAAACACCACTCCTGCAAGAACCATTTTCTCAGTGGTGTGATCAGCTGCCACATCCTTTGCAGCGCCTTTGCAAACAGTCACTGCTGACACCGCGTATTATCGAGGCGCAGGGCCTTCCCAGTGCCGCATATGCACCAACTTTCAACTTTTGACTGTAAACTGAACAGGCCTGAACTCTCATATGCTGGGTCAAACAACAATGCTGTAACAAGCTGTAACCATCAAGTGGTGTGCATGGAGGCTACAATCCACACACCTCATCATACGTGCCACACATAGAACTATTCAGCATGATCAGCCTGAGCATTCATTGCTGAGCTTTCATACACTAGATGAGACAAGAATGCTGTAGTTACAAGTGATGTACATAGTGGAACCTAATTACCGCACCTCATCATCTCCACACATAGTTCCATTCAGCATAATCAGCCTAATATGCTAGATCGGATGCTAAGTCAGACAACAATGCTGTAACCACAACAGATGCACATTATTGCTGTTAGTGTTGTGCACTGTGAATTCAATCTGATCCCCGCACCTCATCATACGTGCCACACATAGATCCATTCAGCATGATCAGCCTGAGCACTGATGGTGTGGCTCCACTCCAAAGTCCGAGGGCACCTTGCTGCTTGATGACTGACTTCACAACCTCTGACATAGACCGTGTGGTTGCCCCTGGTGCCTGCGTGGTTATTGTAAGCAACAGCAGCAGCAGCAGTGCTGCATGTGGTACAGCTTCAAGACAAGGGCACCTTGCTGCTGTACTGGCCTCACAAGCTCTGATATAGACCATGTGGTTGCCCCTGGTGCCTGCAACATTATCATAAGCAGCAACAGCAGCAGCAGGACTGTGTTGCTTAAGATATGATACAGCTTCAGAGCAAGGGCACCTTGCTGCTTGATGACTGACTTCACAACCTCTGACATAGACCGTGTGGTTGCTCCTGGTGCCTGTATAACCAACATCAGCAGCAGCAACAGCAGCACGAATGGGTGGCATATGATACACCTTTGAAACAAGGATGCTTGCTGCTGTATTGGCTTCACAACTTAAAAAATGGACCTGCTAATAGCACCAGAAGCCTGCACAAACATCAAAATATCATGGCAGAAAGGACTTGTCAATGCTTAATGGCTTCAGTAATGATATCAGTAAGAGCTTCCTTTAGGGCTTACAGCAAGAACAGTTGCTGTTGTACTGGCTTCACAACTTAAGAAATGCACCTGCTAATAGCACCAGGAGCCTGCACAAACATCAAAGATCATGGCAGAAAGGACTAGTCAATGCTGTGTAAAGGCTTCAGTATTGATATCAGTAAGAGCTTCATTTAGAGCTTTAAACAAAAACAATTTGCGGCTGTCCTGGCTTCACAACTTCACACAAGGGCCTTGCAGTAGCATCAGGAGCCTGTTGCTCCTGCTGCTGCTGCTGCTGCAAGTGTAATGCCAAGTTTGCTGCCTGCATAGCTGCAGGTGATAAAGTAAGTAACTCTGTACAGAAAAACAAACTCGAACATCATTACAACGGCAGCAAGAAACTTTTGCCAATGCTTCGTAAAGCTACAGGTTTGAAAGAAGGGCACCTTGCTGCTGTGCTGGCTTTACAACTTCAGACATGGACGGTAACAGCACCAGGAGCCTGTCCAAGCATCCTTGAAAATGGCAGCAGGAAGAGCTTGTCGATGCTGCATAAAGTGAAAGTGTGTCTCAATCAAAGGAACTGGCTGCTGACTGCCGCCTCACTCTACAGGCGTACAGCCAATCCATACATCAATACTACAACCAGCCAACTTCTGACACCAACACAGTCTGGGCCAATATGTTTCGTAGTGGCACAACTGATAACCAATCAAATAGCTCTTAGCGGTGGCACATGCTATTGGCACGTTCACAACAAACAAAGGTATCATACAGACTCCAGCAAGCAGAGCCTGCAGCAGCAGCAGCACGCCTTACCTGCAGCCGTGTTTTACATAACTCCATAGGTGTTGTGAGCACAGCACCAATCCCTCCACTGATACTGCCAGCAGCCAACTTCTGACCAACATGTAGGTCCCTTCCTGAACCATCTGCACTCATTAGGGTTTTAATTGGGTCATAAAGTCCCAGCCTTATACCGCCGTTACAGACAGCCCGAGCGGCAGAGGCTTGTATACCACGCGTAAACCCTGTTACACCATCCTGGCGGTAGATTATGCCGGCAGTGGCAAGGAACCCTGGCCGCCGGGGGGCTGCTGCTGCTGCATTGGCTGTGGCAGCAGCAGAGCGGAGGGAAGCTGCGAGGGCGTCCTCTGCTGCTGCAGCTGGTGCTGCTGCTGCTGCTGAGGGTTGGGGTATAATCCATGGGCGGTTCGTGAGGTGGTTTAGTGTGGGGTTGGCTGTAGCACCTGCTGCTGTTGCTGGGGTTGATACTGCATTGGATGTGTGGCTCATGAAGCGTGCATAGGAGGGCTTCAGAAAGGAAGAGCTACTGCCACTGCTGCTGCTGTGTGCTGCTGTTGGAGATGGATTTGCTGCTACTGCTGCTGCTGTTGAGGCGTTGCCGGCTCCAGCCAGTTGCATGCGGGTCTTGACCACCTCTGCGAACAGTACAGAGTGTTTCATGCAGCAAGCCAGGTCAGCTAAGTACAGTGTATTGAACAAGCGTCGGTGTCAGGGACTCAGCAGGATAAGCTGGCGGAGGAGCTGCAGGGGGACAGACTTGGTGCAGTGTCACTACATAGTGTCACTAGTGGAGCTGGTCAGATGCCTGGTGACACTTGTGCGTGTCTGTTGCACGGTTACACTGCATGGGATCGGGTTGATTGTAGCACAGAATGGTGTACGCTTGAGGCATTGCAGTGGGGCCGAGTCAGACGTCACAAGAACGTCCTTGATGAGTTGGCGAGCTGCCATCTTGGCGCTGACGTGCGGGTGATGAAAGCATGCCAGCTTTGCATGCCCGTGCGAGACATACTTGCAACATAAAACGGCGGTTGTTTTGCATGTATTGCAGGCAGTTTAGCAGACTGTAGCGGGCGCCTGGTCAGTCAGAAGCTGTACTTGCGAACAAGGAGGCCTGCCTACCTACTGGGTTAAGGAACGTGTTGGCACAGCCCACACTTATGCCACTAGCCGCAAACTCTCGCAGAAGACGGGAGTCCCTTGGAGCATCGGCCTCTCTGATGATGCGAGACATCGTGCGGTTGATTCTAGTCTAGACAAGAGCTAGTCAACGCGAACTCCTCGAACCCAGTCGTAACACCTTGACTACAGACCTTTACACCGAGCTTAGCTGAGACAGCGGCCACAACAACAACATACGGGGTGAATGATGTTTGGGCAGACCAGAGACATGCCTACCACATCCAGGAGGTAGTTGACGGATAGCAGCAGCATAATAGACGTCTTTGACATGCTGTGCGAGCTTAGGCGAGGGGTGGGGGGAGCTGAAGGAACGGCTGGTGTTGTGACACAACTGCTGGCACGTTCTTGGACCGGGAGACGGCAACTTTGCCAGAAGCAGTACTGTATGATCTGCTTACTGGCCAGCTGCAAAACGCTGTTGGAGGATGCCAGGCAATGGAAGCTGCCAAAGTGTGACAGGCGTTCCTAGCCGGGAACGTGGAAATAACAGTTCCAACCAAGTTGTCACGCTTCAGCGCAGATGTCACGCCTGCTAGCTTATAAAGCCTCTGGCTCTCTTACGTCTACCAGCTCAAGACGCCTGATCAGTACTCTGACCTTCTGTGACTCAGCTTACCTGCTGGAGCACTCCAAGTACCCTCGTACAGCTTCCCCCGGCCTTCAGCAACATAAGGTGGGCCGGACTTGCAGCTTACAGCTTCAATCCACAGCACACAAGCAGTGGACTCTGCTTAATTGACGTGCGTGCAGCTTGACAGGAATCCCGGCACCTTGGCCCAAAGTCAGCGCGGCACGGTCGTAGGAACGTGCCTTTTATGTGCAGCAGCTGTTCTTCCCTTCTCCTTTTAGCTGGTAGCCATATTGCACTATCATGCCTGAGTGCACTGCGTGTTGAGTAGGCGCGGGCATACAGTACAGGTAGCCACGCTTGCTGACCTGGACTGCGCACAGCCGTCTTCTGGCCTTGGAGCTCTTGTGGTCACCACATTACCTACTTCATCACTCTATACGTTTTGTGAGTGCAGTTTTTGCGACCTGCCCTGAACATCGCCCGCACAGAAGTTCACAAGCAGAAGAGCGCAACATGGCGACAGCACTCAGGACATCCAGGTACTTCAACACATTAATGTTTTTGTTGTCAGTGCGCCTAGCAGCTGCATGCGTCTCAGCTCGCTCGCTAATGCAGAATCGCATCTTCTCCATGCCCAACGTGTCCAACGCCGAGCCCGCAGTTTCAGCAGCTCATAAGCCACGCGGTCCCCTTTAACGCGTTAACTCTTATAGCCTCACACTTATGCGCTTAGTCCGTGGGTCTATAAGCCTCGATATGCTGCGATGCCCTCTCGATACCTCCAACCTCCACTCTGCTCCACCACTCAAACGTATTTCCGCCATGTACGCTGCTATCCCTTCTTCGCACCGCTGCAGGATGGGCTCTGTAGAGCCCTTTACGCTTATCGAGGGTCCAGAGGCATGGTACGCCGCAGATTATCAGGGCAGAACTGACTGGATCAACAACCTGACAGAGCAGCACATCAGAGAGCTCGATGCAGCTATAGCAGGAGTGGACCGCAAAGGCGTCAAAGAGATTCACGTGAGGATTTGACTAGATTTACGTCTACTCAAATACTTTGCTAGGTATCTCTTATTCTGTGTGCGCAGCAGTCAGATTGATGCCAGTTCCCTGCTGCATCTCTGCTGCTGCTGCTGTTGTTGGACAGCTGCTGCAGCAGCAGTAAGAAGCATACACGTGGCAGCCGCCAAAGCACTTGGTACCGCCTTGTCGCTGTGCCTTCCTTATTAAACGTCAGCGCAATTGGCTGTCTATTGCAACACGACAAGCGTGTTGAAAGCAACATCCCTGCTGCTGCTGTTGCTGAGCAGCTGCAGCAGCAGCAAGAAGCATACACGTGGCAGCCACCAAACCACTCAGTACTCCCTCGTTGCTGTGCCCTCGATACAGCATGCCAGCGCAGTCGGCTGTCTATTGCAACACAACAAGCGTGGTAAAAGCAACATCCTTGCTCCTGCTGTTCCTGCTGCTGCTGCTGCTGCCGCTGCAGACTGTGACCAAGGCAGATTTCCCCCTCCCCACTCTGGGCCCTTACCTGGAGTCTATTCGTGATGAGGTCGTATCTGGCCGGGGCTTTGCACTGATTCGTGGCGTGCCAGTGGACAGGTATGGTGTATTGCAGCTGCCCAACATGTTAACATGTCCACAGCTGTTGAGGTGCCATTCAACTTGTTATCTACTTTTCCACCAATTTTGTGGCAAATGCTGTGAGTTGTGCACCAACGGGGCTTTGCACTGATCCGTGGAGTGCCAGTAGACAGGTATGGTGCATCGCAGCTGCCCAACATGTCCACAGGCATTGGATCGCCATTCATTTTCCCATGCATATGCTGTTACATTGCTTGTGTTTCGGCAGGGTATTGCACTGATCAAAAGCACCCCTCAGTAGACAGGTGTGGTGCAACACACCGTCTGGCCTCAGCCATGTTCATCAGACACAGTGCGCATGTTGTTGGCGCACACAAACAGATGTCTGGGACTCCAGCAAGGGGGGGGGGGGGGGGCGCTTCCTTGCACTTGTTTTGCTGGTGTCAGCAACAGATACAGCAGCCATACTGCATGCCCGGGCCGCTATTTGCCTGCTGGGGTACAGGCTTTCAAACGGCGTGTATTGAGACAGCTGCCCTAGGCGGTACAGTGTACAGGTTTGGTACTCAGAAGTGCTGCTGCTGCTGCTGCTTGTACAGGTATAGCAGCCGTGAAACGGCTATCGCTTACTGGGGTATGGGCTTGTACTGGGGCAAGGCGTCAAGCAACAACAAGAAGGGACATATGATCGGACATATCAAGGTTGGTGCATGCACAGTTTCACTTCAGTCTTTGTCCAGTTGCAAATATGACAGTAATCACGTCACTTCTAGCAAGCTTACGTTTCAGGTCAGAGTTGGACTCACACTGGGGCAAGCCATGACACTTCACGATATACTTCAGTCTTTGTCTAGCTGCAAATATGACTTTCTAGCAAGTTCACCGAGTCAACAACCATAATGGGGCAAGCCATGCAGCATAATCAGAAGGGGCATATGATTAGACATATCAAGGTGAGTGCATTCACATTTCTAGTTCATCCTCGATCCAACTGCAAATGTGACTGTGTGGTACATTTATAAAATAAACTAGTTGATCCTCAATCCAGCTGCAAATGCGACTGTGTGAATTTTGCCTCTAGCAAGGTAACAGATTCAACATTCTAATTAGTTATACTTGTATCAGGGCAAGGAGCAAAATCGCACATAGAAGCTGGATTAAGCCAACACGTGCCAGCTGCTGCTGCTGCTGCTGCTGCTGTGGATACCATGATGCATTGCAGCTAGATGGAAAAAACGAGTACGATTTGTGCATTGCATGATGCGTGCAAGCGGTCTTCAAGCCATGTGCAGCAGGAGTGGTCTATACTTTGAGAGCTGCAGCAGCAGTACCCTGCATCTAGGGCAATCTTGCAAAATTCTAGTCACAGGATTGCCGCCCTGGCACTCCACGGTTACCAACTCTGAGAATCATGTGCAGGCCAAACCTCACGCACCCGGAAAAGCGCAACCCTAGGCATGATTGCCCACTCGTGCGCTTACACAGTGCACAGCCAGGGCCTTTGTGCATAATGCACTGACAATGCATGCATGTAGACACCAATACACGTCAAATGTACAATCCAACAATCTTGCGGCCACCACCGCAACATCTGCTGCTGCTGCTGCTGTTGCAGGATATCGGCCATGATCCCAGCAACCCCCTAACCCGCCTCTACCCCACAAAAGCAGACAGGGCCTTTGTGCATAATCCATTCACATTGCACGCTCCTAGAGGCAAATGCACGCCAAATGCACACTTCTTGCAAACTAAAACACAATACACCCGCAAAAGGACACTCCTAGGCACAAATGCACACTCGTGCGCATACATAGTGTGCATAATGCACTTATAATGCACGCTCCTAGACACCAATGCACGTTCACTGCACACTTCTTGATCTTTGCTGCCACCGCCGTTGCATTTGCTGCTGCTGCTGCTGCAGGATATCGGCCATGACCCCAGCAACCCTCTCACTCGCCTTTACGCCACCAAAGCGGCACAGCCCTTCCACAACGATGCAGCAGACATCGTCACGCTGCTTTGCTTACGTAATGCAAAGTCCGGGGGCCTCAGCAGTTGGAGCAGTAGCATCACAGTTCACAATGAGATTCTGAAGCGCGCACCACACTTAGCTGAGACGCTGGCGGGCCCCAACTGGTTCTTTGACAGGAAGGGAGAGGTAAGGGGGCTAGGGAGAAAACGCTGTCTTAGAGCTTAGGCTTGGGTCACTTTGCTGATTTTGAGGTGCTATTTGTGGGGTTGTGTTTCGCATGTAAGTCTACCAGATGAAGTCCAAAAGAAAAAAGAGCTTGCATAATGCATGCTTTGGCGGTGGCCAAATCTCAAGCAGTTGACCAGTAGCATTGTATTGGCTCAATTTAGCAATGGGCATCTACAACAGCACCATCATGTTTGACTCGATTGGTTTTATCACACAGCATTTGTCGCTGCTGCTGCTGCTGCTGCTGTAGGTCCCTCCTGGCAAGAAGCCTTTCTTCCGCATTCCAGTTTTCAACTATCACAAGGGTTACCTCAGCATCAATTACAGGTAAGGACTATGTCGCACACGCTGTTGTGTTACAGCCGTCTTCGAAGGGGTTAGTGTGCTTCAAAGCCATTAGGCTGATTGTACAGAATCTCTATCAGGAGTTAAAAAGCTTTTGCAGCAGCTTGATCATTCCTAGCCTGACATTGTGAATGCATCCCGATTTTCAACTATCACAAGGGATACCTCGGCATCAATTACAGGTAAGGACTCCGAGTCCCTGACGGTCACACATACATTTTGTGATACCTGGGCGCCCAATGTGTCACAGACGGATCTTCAAGTTGAACAACTATTGCTTGCACCCTATTTAACAATTTTGACAATGGTGGACCACCGGAGACCCCTGGAAGCATGCTGGCGGGCAAACGTCGGTGGTGGCGCTCCGGATGCATTGACACCCGTCAACAAGCTAGCTGCTTGGTCCAATGCATCACAATACATCGTAATGCGCAATGCACAATCATCATCTGCTGCTGCTGCTGCTGCTGCTGCTGCTGCTGCTACTGCTACTGCGGTAGTAATGGCTACTTTGTGCTGAATCAGTGTCACGCAGATGTGCCCCGCCTCACCCCGGACCAGTACGAATGCACAACAATGCACCACAATGCACAACTTATACGATGCTGCGCTGCTGCTGCTGCCGTAGTGACAACTACTTCCTGCTGAGCCAGCGTCACGCAGAAGTGCCCCGCCTCACCCCGGACCAGTACAAATGCACAACAATGCGCCACAATGCACAACTTATACGTTGCTGTGCTGCTGCTGCTGCCGTAGCGACAACTACTTCCTGCTGAGCCAGCGTCACGCAGAAGTGCCCCGCCTCACCCCGGAGCAGTACGAGGCAATGAAGCTGTTCAACGAGCTCGCAGCAAGCGAGGAGCTCAGGCTGGACTACATGCTACAGCCCGGAGAGATCCAACTCTTGAGCAACCACACAGCTCTACATGCCAGGAGCGAGTTTGTGGACTATGAAGACATTGATAAGCGCAGACACTTGCTCAGGTAACCATTGGCGGCTTGCGTTGACGCACATACGAATTGTTTTGTGCCTTTGGTTTGTGCTTGGGTTTGTGAGGAGCACAGATCTGGCGATATTGCGCATGTTTCAGCTGTTGATTATGCACTCACTGCAACGGCGTTGCATCCTAGGAGTGGGGTCCATTATGTGAACCAATGTGCAGACTGTCAACACTACATGCAGCATAATGTTGAGATTGTTATTCGTGCTTCAACATGTGTCATCCAACAGTTTCCCACTCTATACTGTGCATGCAATTGTGTTAGCTTGTTTCCTTGAGCTTTACGAAATCATTCAAACAACTCGCCAATGTGACCACTACACAGCATTCCTTTCAAGACATCAACCAAGAATTCACACATGGTTAACCAACGTCTTTGTGAACCCTGGTTACGAGACTGGTTGTAGACCGCTTTCCTTGGCACTAGCCAGTAAGCCAGCGAATGAGTCATGATGTACCAGGCTTTGTATTCGACACTTGCAATATGCAAAAAAGCAGATTTGTCGGTCTCCTGGGCAGGATCTGAACCTTTAATGTGTGTGCCCACCCAGGTTGTGGATTGCACCTCCCAATGAGCGTCCCCTGCCTCAGGAGTACGCGGACATCTACGGCGGCCCACTCACCATTGGCAACAGGGGAGGCATCCACGTAGAAGGCACACAGGAGCACATCGTTCTGGAGGCCGAATAAAGCAACCTGATAAATAGCCTTCTAAGGAACAATTTTGTCCAAGTGGCAAGCCGAGATACCAAGCTAGCATTTGGGCGCTAGCTATCCTCAGGCGCCTGGGATCTACATGAAAACGTGCAGTTGTTGATGTGGCAGGCACTGCTGACAATGTACAGTCAATGTTATGAAATGAACTGCTGTGACAGCAGCACACTGTGTCAGTATTGGAGAGTTGGCCAGATCTGTGGGATGCGGGGCCTCTCCTCAGCTATCCAATAATGAGGCTTATTGAATCGCTGCTGGTGGCTTTGGGGGAAGCTGGGTGCAATTCACTGGCATCTGTTGAGCTTCTGCCACCGCCAACTAGGGAGTGCCAATGCGCAGCTGCAGGTTCAACAACTGCTTTGAGTGGTGTTGTGAAGCCACGAAGCCCGCGTTACGATGTTTGCTGGCATTGCAAGGGCGCTGGCAGCACTTTGGCTGGTTTGATTCAGAGGTGGTGATTCTGGGTGTGACGGCTGAGTCTGTGGGCTGTGTATTCCTTGTGTCAAATGTATAACAGCGGACAACTTGCAGCTTTGGATTGGCTGCATTGTATTACACTTGTAGCAACAGCAGGAGTCAATGACTGACCAGTGAAGTCAATTTGGTTTGTCATCTTATTTGGACACGCTGCAGCGGTTCAAACCTAGTACAAGATAGTAGTCCTGTGTTGTCCTCTCAAAATGAGTTTGGAAGTGAATGTGCTGCGCGAGGCCGATGGCCACTAAGGCTGATGCAATGTATTATGGATTATCTTTCTACACTGCAGCAGATGCAGTGTTGCAGACAGCGGTTGCACACCATACATCAGTAAGCCTCACAGCGCTACTGTTTTGGCTGGCCTGGCACTCTGCTGAGAAGTTCAGCTCATGCAACATGGTATGCCAAGCAAACTGCTGTAAATTACATGCAAGGGGCCACCACCCGATGTATGCTTCTGCTCCTGCTGAGTGGGGTGATAGACTGCCACTGAGCGTCAGGCCCACAAGTTTGCCACTGTGTCCTTTTGAGTACTGTACTGCCACAGGATCTTTGCAGTCCAGTGATATCACTACTGTAGTCACTACAGAAGTGATTCACTTGTACTACAGTAGTACGGTGCCACTGTAGTACAAGTGAATGCCTTCATCTGAATCTGCCAGACCGGGTGTGTATTGACATGTCACAGTAGCAAGCCTTCTACTGTAACAGTGTTACAGTAGAAAGGGGTCACCCGGTGACCTGCAGAGTTGCATAAATGCATAAATTGCTGGGGCAAATGGAGGTGCAACATAGCTTGCAACCAACATAGCTTGGTAGAGCAGTGTGTTATGTTGTGCGCACGGGGGCGCTACTGTACTATGAAAGATGACGTTACAAGCTTGTCAAAAGCTCTGACCCCAGTTGGGAGCTTCTCTGCTTTGCAATACCCCAGCCTGAGGGTTGCTGGCCCCTGACGGCCTCTTTACCGCTACTAACGGGCCGAGTGTACAACTGTATGCTGCAACAGCAGCAGCATTGCTGCGGGGTGTTTGAACAGTATTTGCCTGGTTGAAGCTGATCTTTCAAGCCACAGTGTGAAATAAACGGAGCCAATGCAACAAGATAGATGCGCTGGCAGAGCTGCAGTGCCATGCACAGTGTGCAATTAGAGTGGTATGACACATCTGCGAGTCGGTTGTTTGGCTATGTAAAGTTTTGGGACGGCTCATGCCATGTTGGCAACATAGAATGCCAAGCAGACTGCTGCATGCTACATGCAAGGGGGCTGCCACCCGACACCTGCTTCTACTCCTGCAGTTGGCTATGTTGCAAGAACACCGCGCTCCCTGCAAAGCGGCTACCGGTGACGGCCGTGGTACACATCTCATTTTTGTATTTAGCATCCTGTTGCAGTACAGATCACAATGCAAAGGAAGCAATCACTGCCAACGGTTGGCAGGTCATTGCTGAGCTCGAGCCACATTCAGGTCTGTCTCAAGGCCCTTACGGCCGGAGCAAACACATACTGTTAAACATACATAGCTGCTACCGCAGCCTTTTGAATTGCTTCAAATGGCAAACCACGCCAAGTCTTGGAAAAACACCTCAAGTGACCTGACCGGTAGGTCGGCTGAAGTACCCCGCGCGGGAAGGTTAAAAATTTTGGGTCGCGACGATCCTGCCTGGCCTGGTAGCTGCGGATGCCTTGCCGAAGGTTATCAGGGAGACGCATACTCCCGAAGTCGCGTACTCTATACGCTTCGACGCTGTTGTGCATGTCGTGCTCCAGTCATCGCATGTGTCTGCGATTTGCCGGCCCATTCAGTATTTATGTACGCTGAATCTGTTGATACCTATAGATATGTCAACGGCTACGACGCCCGAGGACTGGAGGGCTATCCAGGCAGAGCGATATAGGCAAAGCAAGCTAGCCCAGTCACAGCAGCAAAAGCAGGCTCATGTCGTGGTTGGCTCGACTTACAATGTGTTCAAAAGGTTCCTAACATCAATAGCTCCAAACTCCCCCGTATCAGGCAAGCAGCACGCAAGCAGCGGCCTTCGAGGAGCAGTCCAGCAGACCTGCACAGCAGCTCGCTGGCTATACAGCAGGACCACTCGCCGGCATGAACTAGCCCTCCTCACAATTCTGATCGCGTTGTTGCCGTCAGCAGTCCACCACTGGCAGCTACAGCAGGAGAATAAGCTACTGAACAAAGGCCCTATGCCAGACTGTAACAACCACAAAGCGCACGAGCATAGGCTCTATATGCTTAGCAAAAAGGACTTCGTGAACGTATACGCAGCAAAGCAGACTATCAAAGTCAACTCCAGCAAAGTAGAAGGCGGGTGGGGATTAGAGCCTGTGCACCTGCACAAGGGCGGTTCCATCACTCGCTGTGCTACTACGCAGTACGCCACAGTGACCTACTTCTGCGGCAAGTCCCTCGCAGATACGGAGTACTTCGGTCGACTACCGAGCTTCAACACGTCTAGACAGCTCGCAGACTGGGTTACAGAGTTGCAGGAGCGGCTGCAAGCAGACAACAGCAGTACAAGCCCCACCAGCAGCATTCAGGGCAATCACAGCAGTAATAGCATCACTGATGGCATCACTGATGCCAGCAATACGAGCACTGGCGCTAGTAACGTCAATAACAGCTCCAGCAGTAACAACGCCAGTGAGCCTCAACGCCCTCTGTGGCCAGAGTACATCTTCCGGTGCAATTTGTATGAAGCCACAGACCCATCATTGGGCCACACATTCGTGATACACTTCCTGCCAGATGGCTTCTTCCAAGTAAGTCACGATATACACGCTACTGTATATGTTCTATGAAATTGAACCCTGTAAGGTTTTCATTGACAGTATGTGTAGTGTCTTGAACAGATGCTTGTCCCACACAGACACTTGCCCCAAAAGAGGCTTGTCCTGCAGTTGGCTGGTTGTGATACATTTCCTGCCAGATGGATTCTTACAGTAAGTCGTGATATGCATCATACTGTAAATGTTCATATGAGATTGAAACTGCAAGTTGTTTGTTGACAGTATGTGTAGTGTCTTGGACAGATGCTTGGCCTGCACAGACACTTGCGAAACGATGGTTGTCTTGCAGTTGAGTAGCAGTTGCCGTACAGCAGCGTACAGCAGCATGGCATACAGCAGCACATACACTGCAAGTTGCTCAGCTGAAAGGAATTGGAGCGTCTTCAACTGACCTGAACTGAAGCGTCTTGTACTGCATTCAACCGAACGAGTCCAACCCCAATATGTCCTACTTACAACGGCAGTACTGCATCTCCTGCCATAAGGCATTGTTACTCTTTACTCGATCAAATCAAAACCAGCGTCGTAACTCGCTCACACACTGGACTCGCCTTTGCTTTGCCTTGCCTCAGGTGTACCAATCCTTCATTGGGCATTACACCCTCCAGTATTATCTTGAAGACCATGGCCCCATGTCAATGGAGCAGTTTTTCACATTTTTGAACAACATTCATATGTTAGAGGCCGCCAGAGACTGGACGTTGGCAGAAGATAAAGCCTATGAGCAGAATTTCTTGGTGTCTTTGCGTAAGTCTAGTAGTAAGGGCGGGCCGCTCGGAGGTTGGCAGAACTTGCACAGACGTAAAGACGATAAGCAACATATCAAATTCATTGCTGAGCCCGTTTGCATTGCTGGGTCGCCTATGCTTGTAAGTCCTAGCGGTTCAATGAAGAATGGCACCAAAAGGGTTCTAGATCCCTTGTCAGCTTATGATGGTGAGGATTATGATGTGCAGTGGAACAACTGAGACACCTACATAGGCATAAGTGTTGTACACTAGGAGTGAACTGCAGGACATGTGTATGTAGTGCTTCTAAACTTATGTTTGCATCCGGGTTGCACTTGTTGCATGTTATAACAACGTTGTTCACAAGTTGTGAACCACCATGTGCGGCATCCCTTTTTTACCGTCACAATCAGGCGGTACAATTTTACGGTTATGTGTTATTGCAAGCATTTTGGCACTTCCATTCTTGGGAGGTGCCATATGCATGCTCTTTGGCTTGGGATACACACATCTTGCATGTATGAGAGGCACTGGCTGGTTGCTATGAATACCATAGTCACCATAGCTGTCCACCATGGGTGCATACACAAGGTTTACATCTGAGTTTCCCGATAGTGTAGTGGACTGTGTTCAAGCTTCTAATGTTCAATGAAGCACCATCACACGCTTCATGCGCATACCATTACAACCTCGCTGTACAATTCTTCAGTAATGTGTTATTCCAAGCATCTTTCACTTCCAGACCGGCACTGTGCTCTTTGAATACATTTCCGAAATAGTATTCGGGGGTCAATACACACATCTTGCATGTCTGCTAGGCAGTGGCCAGTAGTTATTGTTACTGTGGGTGCTTATCACAACCTTCACATTCAAGTTTGCATGTGGTAAAGCATGTATTGGTGTTCTGACAGAAAGATTAATGCAGATTGTCTTAGGTCATGCTCAAGCTTCGGGAGGTTTGGCAGCGGTAGAGATGGCTCGTGCAACGTAGAACCAAACTGCTGCATGATGGGGGGGGGAGAGATGTATCAGGTTGTGTTTAGGTTTCTGATGTTCGATGCTTGTCAATGGTGCTTTTGATGTTGTAGTTGCTATTTGGCCCTGGTGCTTTGACATTGTACGCTATTATCTAGGGCATACACAGCGTTTGAACCCATGATGGAGCACAAGCAACTTGGATGCCTTTGTACAGCCACTAGCAGGCTTGAGAGTAAACTTGCTTTTGTCACAACGGTGTGGCCATGGTTTTAAAAAATTTGTAGATATATTCATCATCCTCGTGGTCAGCAAGACTGTTTGGATCCCCTGTGAAGTTGCGCAACCCCTGCGTCTTCAACAGCGCCCCTTTCATGTGGCTTATGGCTGCTATTATAGTGCTAATGGTCATCACGGTGAATGGATGAATGAGCTCCGCATACCGCTTTCAAGAGAGCGCTAGCGTAAGTTGAGGAAGGGTAATGTGTGTGTCGGGTCGACTTCACATTCCCTACCGTCCGCTCACGTCCCCGAAGGGGCGGGTCATCACGGTACTTCCGGCCTACGTAGTTATACCATCTGTTTTGCTTCTGCACAAATTGACTGCAGGTCGTATTTTCCTCATTGTATCATACTCTCCTCAGTTGTTATGACAGAGTTTTGGTAATGATCAGATTCCTAGATGAACTTGAAACAAAATTTGTGTTGCAACAAAAATTGTAGGTGTATTTGGTAGGTGATGCTGCTCGCTCGTTGTGCTTTAGGTGAATTGCGGAAGCATGTAATGGTGCCATCTGCAAAACTGACAGGCTATGTCATGCTGCATAGTTAGGCGAAATTATGGGCAAGGCTGTCTTGCAAAGGCTCTCAAGTGGCTTAGCTGCAAGTGACTATGCCTGTAAAGTTGAGTGACTATGCCGGTGGCTAGCGTTCGCGTGACAAAACGTCTACAGCTGTGAATTGCGCTGGTCTCTGGTAGTAGCAGTACTGTATATTGCTGCTGTTATTGTAGACCACCGCAACTCAAAGCTGTAGACTTTTGTCGTGTGGACCGGTGACCGTCAGGCTGCAAAATCCCAGGTGTATATGCTTGCCAGAGCACAGGATGGTGCTGTGATTGGTGTTTTCCAGTCACCTTGGGCAAATGGTCGCTGATCTTTCAAAAGCGCTGGCGCACTCCACATGCCCTTCCCGCCGGAAGGCACAGCGAGCAAACTGCAGTTGCTGTACATCAGTCACTGCTTAGCAGTACTGCACCATGCAGCAGTCCTGTGCAGACCCGACAGCCCTTTTCTGTTGTCAAGGCGTACGTAATTTGTACAGTATCTACAACAACGTGAAGCTACAGGTGACTGTGGAGGCAACATCATAGGCCTCAGCAGAGCAGGTCACCGAGTAGGTGGTACTCTGCTGACACAGCGGTCGCAGTGCAGCAGCGTCATTGTTACTAAATGACCCAGACACATACTAAAAGACTCCTCTCAGAGTTCAACGCGCTGGCAACGCGCCCGAAGACAAAAATGGCACCGTTGTGTGCCGCGGTCCCCGATAACAACACTGGTACTCGCCCCACTATACAAGGAACGTAATCTTTTTGCGATGTGTCAACTGACATGCTTGTTTGCGATAGGTAAAGCATACCGGACAACATCATTGTACTGTGAGGAACGTGCTCAAACCAGACTGCAGCAATGTATTGGTTGAAATAGCCTTTGCATAACTTACGGCAAGCTCAATGTTTGGACAGTCCTCGTTCGGTGGTAAGCGGCCGGGACTTCAAATTTGAAGCTGGTGATCGGCCCAGTGCAGAGCACTCATGCAGGCAGTTGGGCTTGTGCAGGCTTTGGCCAGACACAGGCAGCTCCAGCGTTTGGCAGTACCCCCAGTTCCACAGGATTTGGCGCAAGCACAGCGTTTGGCAGTACGCAGGTGAGCTTTGGCCCAAGAACTGCTGTATGTATGCTTGCTGTGCTCTGCGAGGTTTTTTGGCATCGTTTATGAAGGGTGATCACCCTGATACGATAAGAACATGCCATAGCATGAGCTCTTACGCATCGCTATTGACTTTGTCTGCAGCCATC
Source organism: Coelastrella sp. UTEX B 3026 (assembly GCA_002588565.1). Classification (NCBI taxonomy): domain Eukaryota; kingdom Viridiplantae; phylum Chlorophyta; class Chlorophyceae; order Sphaeropleales; family Scenedesmaceae; genus Coelastrella; species Coelastrella sp. UTEX B 3026. The sequence continues at coordinate 15,694 of NSMO01014375.1, read as the reverse complement.
GCCGTTTGGAGGGTCCACGAGCACTGGCGTCTTTGGCGCTTCGCAAGTAAGGTTCTGACTATCTAGTCGACCTGTAGATGCATCTAACAACAAACATGACTGATCAGAACCTTGTGCTGCAGCCGGTCAGCACTGTCAGCAGCAGATAGTACCCGCCATAGCATGCTGTGGTTCTATCACGCGGCCTTTCCAGCCAGTATCGCTCGGCTAGCCATTGGCATCAAAGCTGCTTTTAGGTTCGCAGCAAGGGCTCCTTCATGCACGACAGCTGCCTTAACCTGCAACCATTATTACAATGCAGTATCACAAGCACCATAGCACCTACCTACAAGCAGCCGTTCTCCATATTCTCCTTTTTAGGTAACCCCTTCTATTTCATCCTGTCTGCAGCCTGCTTTTGGAGCGAGTCCTGCACCAGCTTTCGGAGCGCCACAGTCTCAAGGCGGACTGTTTGGAGGCAGCGCTTTTGGGGTGAGCAGCTCCAGCAGATGGCTTCATAGTCACAAAAAGCTGATCCTGGTAACCAGACAACAGACTGAATCGCGTGGTAGCTTTACTTAGTAGCAGTAGCAGCGCCGGGGAGTCGCTGCCCTGACCGTCAGCAGCAGCTGCCTGATGGATAGCATGAAGTGGAGGCCCCAACAGCTTGACTCCGATCCAGCCACCGCACGTCATTGCGCTTTCAGCAGCGCACTGATAGAGACAGCATAGGAGTGATACCGTAGCTGTTGCAGCCCTGGGAACAATGTCTGCACACTCTGTTCAGCAATAGAAGGTCGTGGCGGTTCTAGCCGCACAGTGGCAAGGTGCAGGACAGCAGTAATAGCAGTAGTGCAGCAGACAGTGTGGTCATTCTGCTATCAGCTGCGCAGTGATAAGAACAGCATAGCATTAGTAGCCGTTGCAGCACTGGGGGAGACGCTTCTGCACAGTCTGTCAGCAACACATCGGTCATGGCAGTTTGAGCGACAGTGGCAGGTGAAGCACAGCATCGATAGCACTGGTGAAGCAGACACTTCCTGTACAGCTGGCCTGCTCAGCAGCAACAGGCCATGGCAGGGTCATTGAGCGGCACAGTGATAGGTGCAGCATAGCGTCAATAGCAGTAGTACAAAACATTTCCTGCACAGCTGGCCTGCGCTGCCACAACAGGTCCACGCGCTTTCAGCAGCACAGTAGTAGGCAAAACGTAGCAGTACTAGCAGTTGCAGCGCTGTGGGAAACGCTTCTTGCGCTGCCAGCCTGACCCAGTAACAGCATGCCATAGCGTTTCAGGCAGCACAGTAACAGTGTAGCATAGCGTCAATAGCACTGGTGCAGCAGACACTTCCTGCACAGCTGGCCTGCTCAGCAGCAACAGGCCATGGCAGTTCTAAGAAGCAGCACATTAATAGGTAAAGCGCAGCGGCAATAACAGCGCTGCACACATCTCCGGTACAGCTGGGCTGAGCAGCGACAACAGGTCATCTTGCCTTCAGCAGCGCAGTGGTTGGGAAGCACCTTGGCAGACACAGAATAGCGATGGTAGCAGTAGTCCAAACATTCCCTGCACAGCTGGGCTGAGCAGCAACAACAGATACATGCTTCTTTGGAGCAGCAGTAGGAGCAGCGTAGGCACAGCAGCGGCAGCACAACAGAGTAAAAGCTCTGCGCACCAACCTTTCAAACAGTATCTGGCAATCAGCCCTGCACAGCTTGCTGTTGGGGACGTATTGCAGAAGCGCCTGTGCATTGTTTTCGCCAGCACCGGTCAGTTGGCCCGTTGCTCCCTTATTTAGAATCCTCGTTTAGCAGCAGCTGCTGGCAACGGGCCTGCGGCAGTCGAGCAAGCAGGCTGGTCTGACTGCCAGGTCAATCATGCAATCAGCGTCACCTTGCAGCAAGAGTTGCCAGGTCATGTTTTGCAACACAAACCAGCTTTTAGCAGCAAGCGCAGACAATGATTGCTAACAGCATCAGGTTACAGTAGTATGTGGTAACAGCGACAGGTCACAGCAGCAGCTGAAGGCAGGGCCAGTCGACGGCAGCAACTGAAGGCAGGGCCATTTCACAGCAGCGATTAAAGATAGCGGCAGCTCACAACAGTACCAAATGGCAATTTCAGGTCTTAGCAGTTCTTTGGTGAAAAGTCCCAGGTCACAGCAGTGTTTTATGGCAGCGCCAGGTTACAGATGCAACTGATGGCAGCGCCAGGTCATAGATGCCCCCGATGGCAGCGCTAGGACACAGATGCAGCTGAGGGCAGCACCAGGACACAGTAGCAATTGAGAACAGGGCCGGTTTACAGCAGCAATTGAAGGCAGAGGCACCACACGACAGTACTCAACTAGTACGGCAGGTCGCAGCAGCTCTCAATCACAGCACATAGGTCACAGCAGCGGCCGATGACAGCGCCAGGTCATAGCGCAATAGATGACGGCGCCACGACACGGCAGCAATATTTGACAGCGCCAGATCACAGCAGCAATAGATGACTGCGCCAGGTACAGCAGTGTTTGATGGCAGCGCCAGGTCATAGCGGCAACTGAAGACAGCGCCAGCTCACATCAGCATCCGTTGACACATGTATAGCACTGAGTCGCTGTAGTATCTGCCAACAATGTTCTCCCATTGCCAACAAGTCACTATGCTGTCGTATCATACATGCAGGCAAAGCCAGCCACACCAGCTTTCGGTGCGGGCTTCGGCAGTTCAACCACCACCCCAAGCCCCTTCGGCGCCCCCTCACAGCCAGCCTTCGGAGCTCCAGCCAGTACTCCAGCATTCGGCGGTTTTGGAGCGCCAGCATCTAGCGCCTCAGCATTTGGCGCAGCCAGCACACCGGCATTTGGTGCCAGCAGCAGCCCTGGCTTTGGCGGTTTTGGCGCCAGCAGTACCCCGGCGTTCGGGGCGGCGACGCCGGGGTCAGCTTTTGGGGCGCCAGGGTCCGCTGCGAGCCAGCCGTCGCCGTTCGGAGGCTCGGCATTCGGTGCTTCGCCAGGACAACCGCAACAGCAGGTCAGTGCTTTGATCGCCATGGTATAAGGTGTGCTGTCTCAGGTTTGTTACTGCAGTGTGTGTTTTTGCATTTGGCTTGCACGTGCTTCATAGCACTGGCAGCATGTGTGTTGCTTGTAGTTTCTGTACGTTTGGTGCCAGCAGCAGCCCTGGCTTTGGCGGCTTTGGTGCGAGCAGTACCCCGGCGTTTGGGGGGGGCGACCCCCGGGGTCTGCTTTCGGGGCGCCAGGGTCCGCTGCGAGCCAGCCGTCCCCGTTCGGAGGCTCGGCATTTAATGCTTCGCCGGGACAACCGCAACAGCAGGTCAGTGCTTTATTGCCATGGTTGATGTTTTGTTATGTCATGTTTGGTACTGCAGGGTTCCCATTCATCGCTCGCAGCTTACTTGGCAGGAATATAACCAGCCCCTTCCAGTGCTAGCAAGCCTCTGCCACTTCAAGAACAGTTGAAACTGCATGCAACTTGTTGACGTGATTACTTTTTGCCGTCTTTCCTCCCGTCTTTCAGAATCGAGGCAGTACAATCCAGCCATATGCAAAGCATCAAGACAGGACAGCAGCAGCACCACCGCCACTCCAATCACAGTTCATACAATCCATACAACTTGTTGACACGGTTGCTTTCTGCCGTCTTTCCCCCTGTCGCACAGAATCGAGGCAGTACTATGCAGCCATATGCAAAGCATCAAGACAAGGACAGCAGCAGCACCACCGCCACTCCAAGAACAGTCTATTGAATACATGCAACTTGTTGACACGGTTGCTTTTGCCGTCTTTTATCCTTTTCTGCAGAATTGAGGCAGTACTATCCAGCCATATGCAAAGCATTGGACAAGGACAGCAGTAGCAGCACAGCCACTCCAAGAACAGTCTATTAAATGCATGCAACTTGTTAACACAGTTGCTCTTGCCGTCTTTCCCCTGTCTTGCAGATTCGAGGCAGTACTATGCAGCCATATGCAAAGCATCAAGACAAGGACAGCAGCAGCAGCACCGCCACTACAGAAAACAGTTCATACAATGCATGCAACTTGTTGAAACAGTTGCTTTTGCCGTCTCTTGTCCTGTCTTGCAGAATCGAGGCAGTACTATTCAGCCACATGCAAAGCATCAAGACAAGGACAGCAGCAGCACCACCGCCACTCCAAAACAGTCTATTCAATGCATGCAACTTGTTGACACGGTTGCTTTTGCCGCTTCGTATCCTTTTTTGCAGAATCGAGGCAGCACAATCCAGCCATATGCAAAGCATCAAGACAAGGACAGCAGTAGCAGCAATGCCACTCCAACCACAGTTCATACAATCCATGCAACTTGTTAACACAGTTGCTTTTGCCGTCTCTTGTCCTGTCTCGCAGAATCGAGGCAGCACAATCCAGCCATATGCAAAGCATCAAGACAAGTCAGCAGCAGCACCACCGCCACTACAAAAAAGAGTCTATTCAATGCATGCAACTTGTTGACACGGTTGCTTTCTGCCGTCTTTCATCCTTTTTTGCAGAATCGAGGCAGTACTATCCAGCCATATGCAAAGCATCAAGACCAGGACAGCAGCAGCAGCACTGCTACTCCAACTACAGTCTATTCAATCCATGCAACTTGTTGACACAGTTGCTTTTGCCGTCTCTTGTCCTGTCGCAGAATCGAGGCAGTACTATCCAGCCATATGCAAAGCATCAAGACAAGGACAGCAGCAGCACCAGCGCCACTCCAACTACAGTTCATACAATGCATGCAACTTGTTGACATGGTTGCTTTTGCCGTCTTTTATCCTGTCTTGCAGAATCGAGGCAGTGTTATCCAGCCATATGCAAAGCATCAAGACAAGGACAGCAGCAGCACCACCGCCACTCCAATCGCAGTTCATACAATCCATGCAACTTTTGACACAGTTGCTTTTGCCGTCTCTTGTCCTGTCCCAGAATCGAGGCAGTACTATCCAGCCATATGCAAAGCATCAAGACAAGGACAGCAGCAGCACCAGCGCCACTCCAACTACAGTTCATACAATGCATGCAACTTGTTGACATGGTTGCTTTTGCCGTCTTTTATCCTGTCTTGCAGAATCGAGGCAGTGTTATCCAGTCATATGCAAAGCATCAAGACAAGGACAGCAGCAGCACCACCGCCACTCCAATCGCAGTTCATACAATCCATGCAACTTGTGACACAGTTGCTTTTGCCGTCTCTTGTCCTGTCTTGCAGAATCGAGGCAGTACTATCAGCCAGATGCGAAGCATCAAGACAAGCACAGCAGCAGCACCGCCACTCCAACTACAGTTCATACAATGCATGCAACTTGTTGAAACAGTTGCTGTTTGCCGTCTCTTGTCCTTTTTTGCAGAATCGAGGCAGTACTATCCAGCCATATGCAAAGCATCAAGACAAGGACAGCAGCAGCACCACCGCCACTCCAATCGCAGTTCATACAATCCATGCAACTTTTGACACAGTTGCTTTTGCCGTCTCTTGTCCTGTCTTGCAGAATCGAGGCAGTACTATCAGCCAGATGCGAAGCATCAAGACAAGCACAGCAGCAGCACCGCCACTCCAACTACAGTTCATACAATGCATGCAACTTGTTGAAACAGTTGCTGTTTGCCGTTTTTCCTCCCGTCTTGCAGAATCGAGGCAGCACAATCCAGCCATATGCAAAGCATCAAGACAAAGACAGCAGCAGCAGCAATGCCACTCCAACCACAGTGTACTACAACACCATCACAGCGATGCCCCAGTACGTAAACAAGTCTGTTGAAGAGCTCCGCTGGGAAGATTACCAACTCGGCGTCAGAAATGCCAACTCGCCTTTGCCCCCTGGCGCTGGTGCCACTGCTGCTGCCAGCCCTGCTCCTGGGGCGTTTGGCGGCAGTGCATTTGGAGCTTCTACTGGCGGTGCTTTTGGGCTGGGGCAGAGCGCCCCGTCACCCTTTGGAGCAAGTTCAAGTAAGTGCCGCGTAAATCAACGCGCCCTTGCGCCGTTGAAAGTTGGTTTGTGCCCTTTTGGCCCCTGAGGCCTTTTACTCCTGTTTTTTTGGTTGGTTCTGCTGCTGCCAGCGCTCCTGCTGTGGCGTTTGGCAGCAGTGCACTTGGGGCTTCTCCCGGCGGTGCTTCTGGGCTGGGGCCAAGCACCTCGTCACCCTTGGGAGCAAGCTGAAGTAAGTGCTGTGAGATTAAATAAGTCGCTCTACTTGTTGGGATTGTTGTTGCCGTTTTGCCTCCGATGTCTGGCTTGCCTACTGCTGCTGCTGTTCCCGTTGCTGCTGGCGTGTTTCGCAGCAGTGCATTTGCTTCTACCGGTGGTGCTTTCAGACTGCGGTAGACCACCCCGTCACTGTTTGGCTCAACTTCAATCTAGAAGTGCTTCAACAGCACACGATGCTTGAGTAGTAGTGGCTTTTGTGGGGCTTAGCAGCTTGTATCCTGCAGCTCCAGAGTTAGTGGCACCAGCAAGCAGCCCGTCTCCCTCGGGGGGGGGGGGGGGGGTTCGGTGCAGCGGCGTTCATGCGTGAACTCTTCAGATTCTCTGCCTTTACTATCCTGTAACATAAGTCTATTCAGCACTGCTGCTGACTCCACTGTGCGCGTTTTTTGTGTGCAGCCCCGGCCTTCGGCGCACCGGCAAGCAGTCCCTCTCCCTTCGGCGGAGGTGCTTTCGGTGCTGCACCAGCCAGCACTCCAGCATTTGGCTTTGGCGCAGCAGCATCGACACCAGCAACAGGTACTGGCTTATTTGGCGCCAGTACTTCACAGCCAGCAACTGGGGCGTTCGGCGCTTTTGGAGGGTCAAGCACGCCAGCCTTTGGTGCAGCAAGCAGCACACCTGCGTTTGGAGGTAGGTCTGGGTCTCTTTGGCTTTGACGACAGCTCAACCTGCAGCATACACCATGTTTTGATTCATGCTGTGGTTGCCATTTGATTTTGTAGTGGCAACAACACCAGCTACAGGCACTGGCTTGTTTGGTGCCAGTACTTCGCAGCCGGCAACTGGTGCTTTTGGAGGGTCAAGCACGCCAGCCTTTGGTGCAGCAAGCAGCGCACCTGCGTGTGGAGGTAGGTGTGGGTCAACTGTAAGGAGGCCATGGCCTCTGCCAGCTCATGCACACACTGTGTTTTGACATGTACACACTGTGTTTTGAGTTATGCATAGCTTGCCACCAGATGTTTTGGAATCTTATTCTTGGCTGGGCTGCGGTGCATGGTATATTCCTGTGCTCTGTAGTCACTGTTGGCCTGGGATGATCTGTGTATTTTCAACAAACACTTTCACAATTACGTAAAGTTTTGCCAAGCATACGTGCCTTTGGCGCAGCAAGCAGCGCATCTGCCTTTGCAGGTAAGTTTGGTCATCTGTAATGCGAGTAGTGTCTTTGCCAGCTTAGGTACACACTGCAATTTGGATTATGTGTGTTGCTTGCCACCCAACGATTAGAAAACTTCATAACGTTGGCTGGTGGTGCATGGTATGTTCCTGTGTTTTGCAAATTGCAGTTGGCCTCGGGTGATTTGCATATGTTTAACACAGACTCCACAGCCATGTAAAACTTCGCATTGCCTTATGCAGTGAGAAGGGAACTGCAGCTTTGACTTATGCAGGATTGCTGTTGAGCGCGTTTTATCTCAATTGCAATGCCACATTATACAAAAGCAGCCCCCTGAGCATGATCATAGTGTCTGTCCGGGTTCCAATCATGTCACTTGTCCTCTTGCTGGTGTAGTACACTGCTTTGTGTTCTGCGTGTGCTGTCAAAGTGTACATGATAGCTCCCTTCCTTCATGCTCATTCACATCATATACTCACATAGCTGTCTGTAATTGCCTGTTGTGAAAGTGAACAAACCAATGCAACAAGACAGATGCGCTGGCAAAGCTGCCGTGCCATGCCTGTTGTAAAAGTGACTGAATGCAACAATGCTATTTTTTGCAGCGGCATCCACTCCGTCGCTATTCGGTGGAAGCGCATTTGGCGCCAGCACAGGCGGAGGCTTATTCGGCGGCAGCAGCACTCCAGCCTTTGGAGCAGCAGCAAGTGCACCCAGTCCTTTTGGTGCTTCAAGCACACCAGCTTTTGGCACACCAGGTTGGTCTTTGGTTGCAGGCTTTTTGTTGTCGTGTACTAAAGCGCACAGATTCTGAAAGTCTTTGTGGCGGTAGGTTTGGAGCAAAATGGAGGAGCAAACGCTGCGTGCTGCTGAGCTTACTTGAGGCCTATTTTGAATTTCTTTCACCTCTTCTGTCCAGGAGCCGCAACCCGTCAAAGTCACCTCATAAAGTGCTCTGCCTCTTTTTGACATGTACATTACAGGTTCCATTGCAGTTGGCACACCAGCAGCGTTCACACCTGCTGTTGGTGCTCCAGTGATTGCCTGCGCTCTAGTATTTGCCTGTACATTCAGCTGTTTGTATGCTGTATTGCACACCTACAGACAGCACCCGCAAGCTGTTTACCCCGCCCTTTCAATTGTGTTGGCTCCAGGTTCTAGTCCATTTGGCACCCTAGCTGCGTTTACTCCCGCCTTTGATGTGTCCAATACAAGTTCCAGATCTTTGCGCATACCAGCAGCGTCCAGACCTGCTTTTGGTGCTCCAGAAGTTGCCTTTGCTCTAGTAATTGCCTGTACATTCAGGCTTTTGTATGCTGTATGACACACCTATAGACAGCACCCGCAAGCTGTTTACCCCCCCCCCCCCCCTCTCTTCAATTGTGTTGGCTCCAGGTTCTAGTCCATTTGGCACCCCAGCTGCGTTTACTCCCGCCTTTGTTGTGTCCAATACAAGTTTCAGATCTTTGCGCACACCAGCAGCGTCCAGACCTGCTCTTGGTGCTTCAGAAGTTGCCTTTGCTGTAGGAATTGCCTGTACATTCAGGCTTTTATATGCTGTATGACACACCCACACACAGCACCAGCAAGTTGAATGGATACCCTGCCCTTTCAATTGTTTTGGCTGCAGGTTCTAGTCCATTTGGCACACCGGCTGCGTCCACTCCCGCCTTTGGAGCGCCGGCTGCTACAAACACGTTCAGTTTTGGCACTCCTGGCGCAGCAGCAAGCAAGCCTGCTACCTTCAGTTTTAGCAGCACACCGGCATCTGGCGGCTTGTTTGGCGCACCAGCTTCAACAGGTGACACAACTGATCACGACATGTTTGTACTTTGTTGTTGGGCTGTGGCATCTTGATGTGTTGCTGTCAACTGTTTGTTTGAGAAGAGACTACAAAAACATTCAGCTTTGGCAGTCCTGGCGCAGCAGCAAGCAAGCCTGCTACTCTCACTTTCAGCAGCACACTGGCATCTGGCGGCTTGTTTGGTGCTGCAGCATCAACAACCAGGGTAAATCTATCAACAGCATATCATATATTCTACCTTTCTTTGTGCTGATTTGTTGCATGCACAAGCGCAATACAGCAGCTGCCACAGCTTCATATCAGAGGATCTTACGTTGCTGTCGTACATCATTGCTGTCCCGTTGTTGTCCTGATGCTGTCCAGTTTGCTGTTCTGCCACAGCTTACACACAACAACATGATGCTCGGCTTGGTTACAGTTATTGTTTAGAGCTGCGTTCGCCCTAGGCTCTGGCATTTTCGGGGGCAGCCTACTACCCCATTTCGGCTCCACCAAGCTGCACCCGTATTGACCGCACATCAAACATTGTGCAGCTACTTCTGTCATTGTTGGTTGCAATCGGTTTCCTATCGGGGGGGGGGGGGGGGGGGAGAGTACCATTTCAGATGGTGAGGTATCCATTGTAACTTCTCTTTCTTTCACAAAAAAAGGGCATCTTATTCTCCATGTGTTTGTCTCATTATGCCATGCACTTGCAGGTTCCTGGTTTCAACTGCATCCACCCCAGCATTTGGAGCCCACTACGAAACCTGTCCGTAGCACAACCACTTCGGCCGCAGCCATTGGCGCTTGACATTTGCCGACACATCCAACAGCTCACTCTGTAATGTTCCGAAGCTGCTTTACCAATACCACTGACTTGGTTGCTCTTGCACGTTTGCAGGATCCCTGTTTGAAGCTGCGTCCACCCCGCATTCGGAGCCACCGATGGAACCTTCCCCCGCAGCACCCCCATTTCGGCCGCCACCGTTGGCGCTTGATAGTTGCCTACACATCTATCAGCTCACAATGTAATGTCTCCAAGCTGCCTTACTAATAACTTACTTTGTTTTTGCATGTTTGCAGGATCCCTGTTCGAGCTGCGTCCACCCCAGCATTCGGAGCCACCGACGGAACCTTTCCCCGCAGCACCCCCATTTCGGCCGCCACCGTTTGCGCTTGATAGTTGCCTACACATCTATCAGCTCACAATGTAAAATTTCCAAGTTGCTTGACTAATATCTTACTTTGTTTGTGCATGCTTGCAGGATCCCTGTTTGGAGCTGCGTCCACGCCAGCGTTTGGCGCTACTGGGGGGAGCCTGTTTGGCAGCACTCCCACTTCGGCCCCCGCCACCGGCACTTCTCTTTTTGGCGGCAGTGCTTTCGGAGCAGCACCAGCAACCGGAGGCTTGTTTGGAGCCCCGGCCGCTACTGGTACTGCACCTGGCGGAAGTGCCTTTGGTGGATTCGGTGCCGCTCCTGCTGCTGCTGCTGCCCCTGTGCAGCCGGCGAGTGTGAGTCAGCAGCCCTATGGGGCGCTGCAGCCACTCCCACAGGTCAATGTGCCTGAGCATAAGGTATGGGGTAGATTGAGCTGTATGTTTGGGTTTTGTTTTAGCTGTATTCTAGCTGTCGTAGTTCAAAATCTGGCTGCAGGGAGTGCATTTGATTTTTCTGGTGCCACTCGTGCTGCTCCTGCTGCTGCTCCTGTGCAAGTTGCAACTGTGGGTCGACAGCCGTATGGGGCGCTGCAGCCACTACCTCAGGTCATTGTGCCTGAGCATTATCTTTGCAACTGCATATGCATTTGTAGTTGGCACACATTGTTGAACTCTCTGAACTGTCAATTAGTCAGGTCCGTGTGGACATACCAAACAGCAGCTGGTTTCTATATGCATGTCCCTATGTTGACACAAACAGGTGGCTTTGGATAGTCCAGATTATGTATGTCACACTGTCTTCTCTACTACTGCGTGAGTCTAGCATGCATGTTGGCTTACATGCGGCAACAGCATCCAAGCATGTGTCGCTGTTACTGAGCCCTTGTCCAATGCCCTGAACCCTCGTTGAATGCCATCACCCCATGTCATTAACGGTGAAGTCGCCCCGACACACACATTACCCTCCCTTAACTTACGCTAGCGCTCTCTTGAAAGCGCTATGCGGAGCTCATTCATTCATTCATCATTCAAGTACAGGTGTTTAGATGTCGCTCGAACCGACAACACATGCATGGTGATTGTGCTAACCTGTAGGTTGGCATCACACAGTGCCCGCAGCAGTAAGTTCCAGGCGGCCATCCCATCTTCAAACTCTCCAAACCTCAGCACCATTGTGGCTTCAAAACATCCGCCGGGACGTTCTGTTGTCACCTCGACAACAATGAATGCATGTTTTCCTGCTTGCTTGTAGGTCGGCATCACACAGCGGCCAGTACGTGCAGCAGTAACCTCCATGCGCCCATCACCCCTCCTAACCCTTCGCACCTCAACTCCCAAATTTGGATTAGGAACAGCTGCCGGCAGCTTCAACAAGACAGGCAGCATTTCAGGAGCCGGAGCCTCAGCAGGCTCGCCCTACAGCTTAACCGGCAATGCGAGCCCAGCTGCAGCAGCGGATGGCAACAGATCTGGGTCCCCAGCTGCTGCTCTGCTGCTGCCAGTGAGGGACAACCCCCATCGGTTGTTTATCCGGTCACCGCCGCCGAGTACAACGCCGGCTGCGAACGGGAGCAGCTTCAGTCCGGCTGTTGGCAGGGCTGGAGGGTCAACACAAGCAGGAGCTGAAGAAAGCACGCCTGTCAGGTCAGCAACTTGCTCGGGGGGCAAATGTGGTTTGCATTTATATATGGGACTTGTCCATGGGCTTTGTAGTGCATAGGCTGTTTATCCGGTCACCGCCACTGAGTATGATGCCGGCTGCAGATGGCAAGAGCTTGAGTCCAGGTGTTGGCAGGGCTGGAGGGTCAACACCAGCAGCAGCAGAGGAAAGTACACCTGTCAGGTAAGCAAACAACTTGTGGGATGTGCGGTTTGCCTTTATGTATGGGACTCGTGCATGTGCTTTGCTGTGCATAGGCTGTTTATCAGGTCACCGCCGGCAAGTACGACGCCGGCTGCGAATGGGAGCAGCTTTAGTCCGGCTGTTGGCAGAGCTGGAGGGTCAACACAAGCTGGAGCTGAAGAAAGCACGCCTGTCAGGTAAGCAACTTGCTCGGGGGGCAAATGTGGTTTGCATTTATATATGGGACTTGTCCATGGGCTTTGTAGTGCATAGGCTGTTTATCCGGTCACCGCCACTGAGTATGATGCCGGCTGCAGATGGCAAGAGCTTGAGTCCAGGTGTTGGCAGGGCTGGAGGGTCAACACCAGCAGCAGCAGAGGAAAGTACACCTGTCAGGTAAGCAAACAACTTGTGGGATGTGCGGTTTGCCTTTATGTATGGGACTCGTGCATGTGCTTTGCTGTGCATAGGCTGTTTATCAGGTCACCGCCGGCAAGTACGACGCCGGCTGCGAATGGGAGCAGCTTTAGTCCGGCTGTTGGCAGAGCTGGAGGGTCAACACAAGCTGGAGCTGAAGAAAGCACGCCTGTCAGGTAAGCAACTTGCTCGGGGGGCAAATGTGGTTTGTATTTAAATATGGGACTTGTCCATGGGCTTTGTAGTGCATAGGCTGTTTATCCGGTCACCGCCACTGAGTATGATGCCGGCTGCAAATGGCAACAGCTTGAGTCCGGCTGTTGGCAGGGCTGGAGGGTCAACAGCAGCAGCAGCTGAAGAAAGCACACCTGCCAGGTGAGTAACATGCTCGTGTGGTATGGGGCTTGTGTAGAATTTTGCGACTCGTGCACAGGCTTTGCTGTGCATAGGCTGTTGACATTCTGTCTTCTTAGAGCCTCCTTTGACATCAGACTCACTGTTTGTGCTGTCACTCTATCGTTACCGCAGGACACCAGCCACATGGCGGACATTCCATCAGCGAAATGCTGCTGCTGCTGAAAACCCAGCAGCATTTGCAACAGCAGCAGCCGCAAGCGACACATCAAACATTCTCTAGGAAGTTCTTTATTCATAAGGCTCACTGTTTGTGCTGTCAATCTACCGTTACTGCAGGACACCAGCCACACGGCGGATACCCTATCAGCGAAATGCTGCTGTTGCTGAAAACCCAGCAGCATCTGCAACAGCAGCAGCCGCAGGCGACACATCAAACATTCTCTGGGAAGCTCTTTATTTATAAGGCTCACTGTTTGTGCTGTCGCTCTATCGTGACTGCAGGACACCAGCCACATGGCGGACACCCTATCGGCAAACTGCTGCTGCTGAAACACCAGCAGCGTCTGGAACAGCAGCAGCTGCAAGCGGCACAATGAACATTCTTCTAGAGTCTCCTTGTCCACTGGACTCACTGTTTGTGCTGTCTCTTTACTGCCGCTGCAGACACTAACAGCAAATGCGGACACCCTATCAGCAACCTGCTGCTGCTGTTTCAGCAGCAGCTGCAAGGGACACAACGTACATTCTCTTAGACTCTCTTTTGACATAAGACTAACCGTCTGTGCTGTCGCTCTATCGTTTCGGCAGGACACCAGCCACACGGCGGACACCCTATCAGCAAACTGCTGCTGCTGAAACACCAGCAATCAATGGCACAGCAGGCAAAGCAGCAGCAGCAGCAGAAGCAGACAAGGGCACACCAGCGTCAACTTCCAAGGCAGCAGCAGCAGCAGCAGAAAGGCCTGACAGGCAGGAGGCTGCTGGTGGAGATGCTCCACGGCTAGGCGACCTAGAGTCTGAGGGTTACAGTCTGGAACCAAGCCTGAGAGAGCTGCAGGTATGTAATCATCCATCCTGCTTTGTCGCTGGGTTGTTTGCTTGTTGGTCGTTTGCTTTTAGGGCGCCACAGCCGAAAAGGGTGCAGGAACAAGGTCTCATGTCCGCCTGTTTGACTCTGAGCGTTACAGCCTGGAACCAAGCCTGAGAGAGCTTCAGGTATGTTCCTGAGCTTTTTGTAATCATCCCTCTTGCTTGGATACCACCTTGTGCTTCCAGAACCAAGTTCGGAAGTAGACTTGAGCTGATGGCCCCTAGGCCATGGCAAACTGGTATGGATTATTATCCATACGGCTTTGTTGCTGGGTTGTTTGCTTGCTGGTTGGTTGTTTTGGCAGCGGCACGGCCGGACAGGGTGCAGGAACAAGGTCTGAGGTCCGCCTTCCTGAGTCCGAGGGCTACAGGCGTGAACCAAGCTTGAGGGAGCTTCAGGCATGTGTTCTTGAGCTGTTACAATCGTCCATCCTGCTGTGTTGTTGGGTTGTTTGCTTGTTGGTTGGTTGCTTCGAGGCGACACAGAGCCTGAGGGTTACAGCCTGGAACCAAGCCTGAGGGAGCTTCAGGTCTGTTCCTGAGCCGTTTGTAATCATCCCTCCTGCTCTAACCCGCGTCTCAGACTTCAAAATCATCCATGACAGCTGCGGCTTGCTGTAATGGCAGCAACACGTGGATGTCGCAAGCATCGTTGCAAGCCTTTTGTGATCCCTGGGGCCTTGCTGATCAACGAAAGTCTCTGCTCCTGTTGTCTCTGCAGGACCTTGCCCTAGGCAACCCGTCGGCTCTCAGCCATGTTTGAGACTTCAAGATTGTCCGCGACGGCTATGGTATGCTTGAAGGGCAGCAACCAGTTGATGTCACAGCATCATTGCAAGCCTTTTGTGGTCCCTGGGTCTTGTTCTGACCAACAAATGTCATTGCTGCTGTTGTCTGTGCAGGACTTGGCCAGGCGTAATCCCTCGGCTCTAAGCCATGTCTCAGACTTCAAAATCATCCGTGACGGCTACGGCATGCTTGAATGGCAGCAACCAGTGAATATCAGGGGCCTAGACTTTGATCCCATAGTCCAGATCGAGCGCGGCGAAGTGTCCTTATACATCAACAACGCGGCCGAAAAGCCGCCAATAGGCAGCGGTCTGAATTGCCAGTGCAAGGTTACGCTGGAGGGCATCTATAAGAAGAGTAAGGCTGGGCAACAGCCCGATGCGGCAGCGGTGGCGACATTCAGAAAGCGGCTAGCACGGTACTGTAGCGAGATGGGGGCGCGGTTCATTGACTACAAACCTGAAGGCGGTGTCTGGACATTCGAGGTGTGTTGGTTGCTGGTTGTTTGCGTCTTGGGTGGTCTTTTGCTCAAGGGTGTGCATGTTATGAAGGGCAGCATTGGCAATAGTAGCATGGCTGCAATTGGGCATCCTAGGCTGGTGCGGTAGTGTCGCAAGGGGGTGGGGGGGGGGGGTGATTTAGTGAGTATCATCCTGAGGAGTGAATAATGATGATGGAGAATATTTAGACATTTGAGGTGTGTATCTTGCCAATGTCTTGGGCAGACAGTACCGAGCAGAGTTGTATGGGGGGTGTAGTTTTTTGAGATGTTGAATGCTTCTGCTTCATGTTGGTGGATCAGCTGCTTGCAATCATGTCTGCCATGCCTCTGAAGTCAGCTTCGGGGCGCATGGCAGAGTGCTATTTTTGAGAGAGGGTTGTTACACGTGGATACCTCACCGCCTCAGGCAGTACTCTCCACTAACCGGATAAAACTGA
>NSMO01014374.1:0-36125 GCA_002588565.1 Coelastrella sp. UTEX B 3026 | reverse complement strand
GCAAGCATCCGCAATGTGACAGAGCTGGTTCACTGTATGTGCACTGCATTACTAGCACAGACCTGTCCTGCCATCAGTCGATGCTTTGCTAATGCCTTGCTGGTCCATAAAAGGTGCATAGTGCCAAGTCTTACATCTGGGAAGTGTACAATCATTGTGTGCATCACTCATGTATTGCAGAAGGACGTTCACGCCTGCTTCCCTGACAGCTTCAAGTCCAGCATGAAGACGTTCTTGCTGTGTCACCAGAAGCTGCAGCACGCCATCATGAACGAGACAACAGCGGACAGCAGGACACACCTTGGACATGTGCCTTCACTGCTGGTAAGCAGCAGCTGCTTGCGGAGTTAGAGCTAGGAAAGGATGCCACAAAGATTGTGTCAATACAAGACAGAAACTCATCTCAGACTATGTTCTTGAACAACTTTTTTCAGTTTTATAATGCAAAGATGTTGTCTTTGGTCGGCTGCCTGGCTGTGCTAGGCACATTCTGTCGGTTGTTCACAACACATGCTTGTGCTGCTATGATCTATTTGCGTCGCCAAGTGTGGCGGATGTCGTCTGCTGCTGTGCATTGTCAGTATCTATCTGAGACTCAAACCCAAGGGAGGTATTCCAGCTGTTCACTGTTAATCGCATCGCATCGGTCAGCTGTTTTCAGTAGGTTTGATGCACCAGCGCAACTTGCATCCGCAAGATCATGCAGACGTCGTGCCTTCTAACAAAGCAGCAGAGACACAAAGTATATGTAACCCACTGTGTACTTTTTCAACAGCATTGCTGTATTCTTCTGACAGGGGCCGCGGGGCCAATGATATTGTGGTGGAAGTACCAACAGGGTAGCTTGTATAACCGATTGTTTGTCTGTGTCCCTGCAGTTGCCCCACATCATTTCTATGGCAGCTGTTGCGACGCCCCAAGGTATTCACTTCCCTGATGCGGCCCGCACCGGCATCAAGCCCACACTGCTCCCCGAGCCTCCTGTCAAGGACAGTGATGACGTGGCAGCTGACACAGCGCCCGCTGGCCAGGCTGAGGATGATGAGATGGATGGAGAGGTGTTCCATGATATGGAGGACTAAGTGCATCAGGCTTGGCTGGCGATCGAGGAGTTATGGTTTTCTACACTGGTGGATGCAAACATAGCCCCCAAAGGGCTACAGAATATGTCAGCAATCGTTGTGGAGTTTGGACTGTGGTGAAGGCAACATGAGCAAGTTTGAAGACTGCATTGTGGCCTGGTGATTGAGGGCTGGCGCTGACAGGTTGAGGCTGTTTGACCCGTAAAGCGTGCATGGAACGTGCTTGCATGTCAGGGCTGGAGGCTGGATTGTGTTGTGGTGCGTTGACGGTGAAGTTCTCCACAATATGGAGGACAAAAGACTGGCAAAGGGTTTTTGCTGCGTTTTCTTTGAGGGCTTGCTAAAGGGTTTAGGCCCTGGTTTTTGTACCCACCCCCAGTGCGCTGTTGTGTGTTGGATGTAGGCCATACAGGAGTGCATTACTACCTGCATTACTAGACTTTCTCTTTTTCTTAAAGCTGTGTGCTGTTGCATATGACGTTTGCAACATGTGTGTTGCAAGTGCTGTGTTGGCGATGGGTTGAGTTCTGGACGCTGTGCTGTCACAAGCGCTGTGGTAGCACTGCATTACACCTTGAAATAGTATGGCTGAGAATCTGAATACACAAAAGATAGTAGATCTTGTTGAACTGGGAGCTACCTACTACTGATCATTGGTGTCGTCGTGTGCTGTAAGTTTGGTTGCTCAGCTGATTGATTCTGAGTGAGCGGCTGAGGGTCAATATTCTAGCTGAGGGCAGCACTGGGTCTGGTACAGACTGGTGTCATTGATTTTTTTCACAGTTGTAGCTGGATTTCACAGTTGTAGTCTGATTTCATGCACGGTTTGATTTGCCAATGTGCTCTGTATGCTACGTTGAGTGGGTGTCCGCAATAGTAGATTTCAGCATATGGTCAATAGCAGATTTTGTCTAAGCGATATGTACTGTATAACAGATAGTTATGATCTATGTTGTGCAGATTCTGCAGCATCGGGACAAACACGGTGCTCTGACTGCACTTTACATGTACAAACACAAATATACTGGGCTATCTCTGGCCATGTCTGTAGCCATGCTACGGGCTTGTATACCATTATGCTATGTTACTAATACATCGTGGGTGTCAACTGAGCCATGCAATTGTGACTAAGCCATGCAAGAATTCAAGTGCGCTGGCAAGAGTTGCAGTGTCATGCATGGTGGTGCTTACAGTACATTACAGTATGTGTGTGTGTGTGTGTGTGTATGTCCATAGTAAGCTGATTTTGTGGGCCTCTAAGTGCTGCTGTCTGTTGTGCTTTGTACTCTTTTTGCATAACTAGATACTGCAGCAGCAAGTGTGCTTTTCTTCTGTGCTCTATATCTCTGTTCTGTTGTCACGTGCTGATCTCAAACACTAGGGTTCAATAGTCTCAACAACTGACACACATGAAATCCCTTGTTAAGTTCTGTCATAAAAAAATGTGCCACAGTGGTGGCGTTTCCAGGCCAATCTGCCATGGATTTGGCTTCTGTACACTACACAGTGTCTGGTTGATCACAATTGATTGACCAAGGTTTCAAAACAGCGGTAGGGGTCAGCTGGTGACGCTTTGGAAATTGTCAGATCTGAATTATCCATTTCCAAGTGTTGCGCAGGGTCTGGGTCTTCAGCTCAATGCAAGATGCTTGTCTTGCTGCTGTCTGCTGTTGTTGTCTAATACGTTGCTGCAATCAAGTGCAGCCTGCGCAACCAGCGTTGTGCTTTGACCTTGACTGTTTTGTTTTGATTGAACGTGCGGGCTCGCAAAAGTTGGTCAGCATGGGCTGGCGGTTGGCAGACGGCAAGCAGCAATGCACTGCGATGCTGCTCGTCTTGCCAAGTTCTGCTGGGCACCTGTGTTTGGTGGGTTTCAACAGAAACGTTGTATGTCTGCTTGGCTTCGATGGAGAGTCAGAGACTGACACTGGATCAGTTTCTTTGTGCATTGGTTACCATCAAAGCGGAATGTGTTTCAGAATTGGCAGCGCTCGTGTATCATGTTCAGCTGTTCATGTGACTCATCTGCAAATGCCGCCTAAAGGAGTCTGCCCAGTGATGCTGTCATAATGTAGCATGCCGCGCAGCACGCGGACGTCTGATTGCTCGACTGTTGTGCTGTCAAGCCTGTCTACGTGCAGTTTGCATGTACTAGGTGATTGTTTTCGACTCGAGCAACCAGGCCCAGCTGGTACGAGAGTGAATGGCTGTGTGAGTTGCTGTACCATGTACTACATAGCATGTCTGTGAGAGATATGAGGGATCGCGCAGCTAATTCAGATATGCAGTGCTCAGGGTGCACCTTGCCACAGTGGTAGTGTTGTGCAAACAGTTTCGCTTGCTTTTGGTCTGATTACTGCATCTCTGGCAGTGGCAGAGGTGCAGTTTGGACCGATGCAGTTGCACCACATGATCTTATGTTGCATAAGCTAAACTTTACAGATCTGCATGGTTCTGGGTGCTGATGGGATCGTTGACATGTGCATGTTTTTGATGCATGTTGGGTGCCGTCTTATTGTGTACTCGTACTTGCACGGCTTCACATGTTGCGCAGAACAGTTTGGGTGCTTCTGTGACGCGGCGCCAAACTTGTCAGGCTTCTGACAGGGGTGCGCAGGTCACTGCCGGGCATACAATGCTTTGCACTGAGGTGTTTGGCACTACTAGTGACTGCTCCTAAAGCGATACGGTGTGTGGTGGCTTTACAACTGTACCTGCATCTTGCACAAGAGGTGTTTCGGCTGCTCTCATGATCGAAGGAATTCCAAGGTTGATTGTAGGCCCCCATGACTCATCGCCGGATGCTGTCGGCGTCCGACCATCACAGTCTCGTTGGAAAAATGGCCCCTCTTACGAAGGGGAGTTTCGGGGTTCCGGAACCCCCTCTTCGGAAGACTAATGGTAAGCGCCCCCTTCCGACAATGCCGCCTTACGGAACCGGCCAGTTCCGGCAACCTGGGTTCTGCAACCATGTTTCTCGAACCCGAGAAACCGTGCTTCCGGAAGGAGGGTTTGGCAGTCGAGTCTCCGTAGCCTGTGTTTTTTGCACCTGGGAAGCCATGTTTCCGGCAACCTGAGCCGTGCTTCCGGAAATGGGCGCTTACCCAAAGGTTTTGGGAAGCTGAGCTTCTGGTGAAGGAGAGCTGTTCCATTGCCTTGTGAGTCAAGGCCTGATCAGCAAGCTACTACCGTTTGCCTCAAGCGTGTAATATTCTGACTGTGCTGTACAACCCTAGCAAGCCCGCATGCAGCTTCAAACTCCTACAAACAACCAACAGCATAAGCATTCAAAGGGCTGCAGGGGCCCAGGGTGGGTGGGTCATCTCCTCGCGTACTTCACGCTACTTTCTGCGCCCCCCTCCTGCCATTTTGTTCAAGTTACGAGCACCACAATGTCGGCAAGGTCAATAGCAACAGATAATACCAACGGTATAGCTTCCATACCCATCCTGTTCCGTTGCTATTCCGACGCATTCCATGATTCCGTCATTCACGCCACAGGATCCACCCAATTGTTGCAACGGTGGTTTCGCCCATTCCACTTGTTCCGGAGTCACTCTGTGGTTCCGCTCTACTGACTTGAATTTTCCGCCAGGACGTTCCGTTGACGATTCCGGCCGGAAACAGGGTGCACCGGAACCACGTGGTTCCGTGCAATAGCGACACCGTTGGTAGTATGTGGATAGCAAGGACACCCCCGGCCCCCAGCCAATGATCATTCTCGTGAATGCGCAACTGCAAGTGAAATTGTGTGAAATCTCCGCACAACAGGTGCACTCTCCCGCATGTCTTTTGTGGCGCCACAAAATCACTATGCCGGCATGAAGTGTTGATATCAAGATGCACAACAATTGTACACAATAGCTATTCTATAGAGACGTGTTATAAGGGACATATAGTTGACAGAAGAGTCTTTGCCTGCTTTGGATGGACACAATCAATCAGAGCACAGGTACACAATGGTTCCTGCTTGTTTTTCAAAGTACACGAGGCATTATGTAGTTTTACTTCTGGAACTGATGCCACTCAGGATGCCTAAGTGCTCCGTGTTGCAACTGCTGCGGGTTTGCCACAAGCTAAGTAAAACATTAATGACATCGTGCCCTATTTGTGCCTGGCATGTACTCCTAACGAGTTGCCTGCTCCTCCCACTGGTACAAGGTACTCCTAACCTGTGACAAGGTACTCCTAACAAGGTACTCCTAACAAGGTACTCGTAACAAGGTACTCCTAACAAGGTACTCCTAACAAGGTACTCCTAACAAGGTACTCCTAACAAGGTACTCCTAACAAGGTACTCCTAACAAGGTTGCCTGCTCCTAGCCTAGTAATGACACATAGAGTACTAGATTCGGAACCTGCAAATCAATCAACAGATGGTTGCGTCCCAGAATGCACAGCATCATCCGATGATGCTGTGCATCACAAGTGCTGTGCTACATGATGTTGCATCATGCAACATCATGTAGTCGCCCAAGTGTCACTACAAAGCCAACAGATGCTCATCCTGCCAATGCATGTCACACGTGACACACAACTACAACCCACAGGGCAGCATTGTAGAAAAGCATGGTGCAAAGTAAACAGTCAGCAAGAACTGATACCGAACATCTCAATCAACAGGCGGTGCAGCTAGTGACTTGCTATTAAACATGCACTGATTGAAGGCCATACTGCTTGAAACCAGGGCCGACTGACAGCCACAAAGCTTGCAGACAGGGCCGGCTGACAACCACAAAGCTTGAAACCAGTTCCGGCTGACTGCCACAAAGCTGAAAACCAGGGTCGGCTGACTGCCGCAGAGCTTGTAAACAGGGCCGGCCGACAACCACACTGTGGCAAAGTTTCAAACAAGGGCCAGCTCGCTGCCAAAAGATTGAAACCAGGGCATTTGACCGCCATAATGCTTGCCACAGAGCTTGCCTGCAGCAAAGCTTGAAAGCAAGGGCCGGCTGACTGCCAAAGCTTGAAACCAGGGCGTGGCGTGTTGAGAGCAACCACATCGAGAGTGCAAGGTGATCAGCTGATACTATCAAAGGCTTTGAGTACGGGGCGGGGGTAGGAATAGGTATTTCTAAATCACACACATAGCTTGTGCGAGCTTGACGCAGAGATCTCCTTTGCAAAGTCGCCAACAACATTCCTAGGGCTAGTCGCCAACAACGTTCCTAGCTCTGCATCAGCACTTTGTTGTGCAATGCGATTGATAGGAGTGTGTTAAGATGCCACCCAAACTGCTCTCACAAACATATTCTGAAACTTGCGGCGCAGCCACAACAGTGCCACCAAGGAGAGGATTATTATGCCCGTCACAACAATGCTAGCTATGCCAACGCCTTGCACACCCATCAGTGTTAGGCCTGCCAAAATGCAAGCCACAAAGACCGCGTAGAACGCAATAACGAAGCTGATTAGGGCTGTTTTGTAGAGGGTCTCGATTAGCTGTGTGCCTTCCTCGGTCATTATGAAACCAATGGGACCATACCTCTCAAAAAATGGTTGCTGGCTTTCCACATCCAACGGGTCCCCCTCAAACAAGGGCATGAATGACAAGGACATCAGACCCGTAACTGCTGCTGCCACACACAATAGTGAGAACACAAAAGAGACCCCATTGC
Organism: Coelastrella sp. UTEX B 3026; assembly: GCA_002588565.1. NCBI lineage: Eukaryota > Viridiplantae > Chlorophyta > Chlorophyceae > Sphaeropleales > Scenedesmaceae > Coelastrella > Coelastrella sp. UTEX B 3026. The sequence continues at coordinate 29,425 of NSMO01014374.1, read as the reverse complement.
AGAAATGGAAAGCACTGCTGGCCTGAGGCGCCAGCGCACCAGAGCTTCCCTCCCCGGCAATAGTGTAGAATCCTGGGTATGTTGCCACGCTCAACAGAGCGCAGGACAGCAACATGGCGCCAAATGACAAGACCATACGGGAGTGTGTGGTTTTTGTTTGGTAGGACTGCAACCTTGTGTTCTGGGTGTGTCGCCTCTCACGCCTTTCCACGCCTTTTTGCTTGTTTAGGATATGTTGTAGTATTGCACGATTGTGTGCCGATGCTGACTCCAGTTGCGGCCCTGCTGATGATGTGACGTGAAAGTCATCAAGGTAGTGCTGGAGAGGGGAGTGTGATATGTTCAATACATCAAGCTGCAATCTCACCACAGACATCGGAAAAACAACCAAGCTTCTACAACCTTCAATACTTAGCTCCCGCAACCTACTGAGTTGGCCCAGAGTCTCCGGCAGGCTCACTAGCTTGAGACAATGAGAGATCACCAGACGGTGTAATGCCTTGAGCTTACCCAATCTGTTAGGCAGACTTTCCAAGCTACCACATGAACCCATCTCCAGGTCGGTCAAGGACTGCAGCTGACCAAGGCTTTCTGGGAGGCTGTGTAAACTGTTGCACCCTTCAATCACCAGCTTTTGCAGGGCTGTGAGCTGACCAATGTTGTGTGGTAGGCTGCTCAGATTGGCGCAACGTACCGTTAGCGTGTGTAATGCTGAGAGGTTGCCAATGCTGTCTGGTAAGCTCTTCAGACTGTTGCAATCGCCAATGCTAAGCATTTCCAGAGTACTGAGCTGGCCTAGGCTAGCTGGTAGGCTGCTCAGATTGTTGCAAGACATGATCGATAGATTACGCAATGCTGTGAGCTGGCCAAGATTGTCTGGCAAGCTGTTGAGGTTGTACGCTTCGATATATAGACTGCTCAAAACTCTCAGCTGCCCGATGCTGTCCGGTGGGTTGCTGAGGCTGCCCAGATGTCTGAGTGTTAGCTTGTGCAATGCACTGGGGTTACCAAGGTTTGACGGCAGGCTGCTCAGCTTTGAGCAGCTACTAATGTCCAACTCCTCCAAGGATACAAGCTGATCAAGGCTGACTGGTAAGCTGCGGAGGTCGCGGCATGAGGTGATGCTGAGGGACTTCAAGCTACTTAGCTGGCTCAGCTCCTCTGGCAACTCCCTCAAGCGGTTACATAAGCGGAACTCGAGCTGTTGCAATGTTGATAACTTCCCGATATCCCCTGGTATAGCTGTTATCACATCATCTTCAATGACCAGTTTCTGCAGTGATGCAAGCTGCTCAAAGGTGGTTGACAGTGACAATAGGTCACTGTCAACCACCTCCAGGGTCCGCAGACAGGACATCTGGCTTATGTGTGACAGTACATGATTTGGCAGCTCAGCACACGCCCAAAACTTCACACTGACCCATTTTTTGCTGTCTAGAATGTCTCCAAACATACTGGCCTGCAGTACAATGGCACGCACATTTTATGTATTGCAGTTAGTCAACACCTTCCCAACACTAACGACCTTGTGATGTCCAGATCATCTGTACAGGCTGTTATGTGTTGAGTTTATGTGAGCAGTCAGAAGAATCTAAGCAGACTTCTGTTTTCCACCCCAATTGCAAGTCCCCTAAGGCTGTAGTAGGTGACTACACAAGCCCTCCAACCCTACAACTATGGTGCTCATTCCCAACCCCACAAGTATGGGCTCACCTTGACGCATATTCTCGGGTTGCTGACCAGCAGAGGTGCACAGTCACTTAGCTGCTCAAGGGCTGCTTCCATGGCCATGATCGCCTGCATCACATAAGACAGAGAATTTACACTAAGCCCATGAACCAGGCAACCTGCTGAAGGAGACGACATCAACGTCCAACTTTGCACATCTTGGAGAGAACCAACCCAAACTTGTAGCGGAGCCTGAGGGAACACCCTGCACACGCACTGCCTGTCGAGTGCATACCATAGTCTGGCAGGCAGTGTGGCCACAATCAGGCTTTGGAACAGTAGTTCTACATAACAAGACGCAGGACGGATTGCAACAATGCAACAACACGACTGCTGTTTTTTACCCGGCAAGTTCAATGCCCAAGAGCACTGTGCGTATGCAGGCCTGCAGCAGCCCGATCTGGTGCTGGTATGTATGAATAGGTGCTGCACATTACGGCTCTTTTGAGGCATGTATGCTGCCATGTGCCCAGCAGCTGCACCCCACCTGCATGCTTCCGAGTGCTGCACCACAGAGCGCTCTATGTCTGGCGGATGATTAATCAATCTGGTTAAGCGATGGTCAACACCGTGCTTCTTGCTGGGATACTGCTACTTGACAGTAGGTCGCTGCCGTTCAGTGCATCTCACAGCATTAACCAGGTCAGCTGCAGGCAAGGCAGTTTCGAGTCAGCAAATGTACATTTGGACCAAGCAGCAGCACCATGCCACGAGCCGCTGCCTGTTCACCACACTGTCTCGCGAAGGCCTGCAGCATGCCAGGAAGGCAAGCCGGGGTTGCGAATACTCTGCTCTCCCCATAGCCAATCGAGAGCACAAACTGTCTGTGTGTTAAGGCTCAATAAGCAGCATTTCTTTTTGCCACAGTAGCTCGCCTTCAAGCGGTAGGTTTACCGAAGGCCTCTCACCGTTCAATGCTGGAAGAACGTGCGCAAGGACTTTTGTAGGCCTCTGCCAACTGCTGTAGCGACCTGCTTATTCTTTACCGTAGCTGCTCCTTACTCCTGACTGCATGCGCTATGCTGCTCTGGCATCGGGATACAAACATCTCACCTTGGAGTATAGGGTATGGGTGAGTCGCGACTGTAGGACTTGTGCTGCTTGCGACCGAAATGGCCTGACATGGCAAGTGCAAAATCTACAGTCTTCATGTGTGTGCGTTTTCTTTGGTTGTATGGTCGGACCGGATGGGCGGGGTCGCATCGAAGCACGCAGATTGCTGTGCGCAGGGCACTTGGAACAGGATTGTCGGACCTGCAGACATACTAGTACGACTCAATTACTGCTGCAAAGGTTGCCCGGGATGCACGATCTGTGGCGAGGACTGCCAACGTGAGAAATGCGAGTGTCAGTGCCAACGCAATCACACCAGACCGTGTGCAGGCGGAAAGCCCTGTCACCAGCACAACTCTGGAGGCCCCGCTTCTTCGGTTCGTAATCCGTGATGTTTAAGTCCAGCGTTGACCAGCAAACACTCAAGGTCACTCAGCAGCTGCAGCAGGATGTGGCTGTTGCAGCTGACAAGTTGCGTCAGAGTACTCAGAACGTAGCAGACTCTATCAGCAAGTTGCAAGTGGATATGCGCCGCTGTCATCAAAAGCTGCAAGACCTGATAGGCAAAACAGCAAAAGACACCCTGGCAGACACGAGCAGCATTGCCAACTCTGCAACCAAAATCCAGGACGCTCTGGTCCACGAGCCTTACCCACAGCACATACAGGTCACCCAGACACAACACGGGTATGAGAGGCGCCTGCAAGTGTTCACCTCACTTATAATCGTGGCGGGCTTGATTACCACGTCCACTTACCAGGCTATGTATGCAGCGCCGGCTAGTGATCCTAAGGACGGCCCCAGTGGTGTGGTGGATGTAAGCCTCTTAGACTTCCTCTTCAGGATGTTGAACGGCGTGGCTTTCATGGCATCAGTAGTCTGCTTGTGTGCTTGCTTGACTGGGCTGCTATGCTTAGGCGCATTTTCAGTATGCGCAGATGATCCACCAACTCACGACGCCATGAAAAGGGTAATCTTTGCACTCAACGAGGCAGGCGAAGAGCTCATCAGTGTCAAGCTTTATCAGTGTTCTATTGTTACGTTTCTGGTTGCAATCTTCCTTACGCTTGCAGCAGGGGTTTTTGCGGCTCTAAGGTTGATGGGCCCTCTTACCATGGGCATGGGTATAGCAGCAGCAATACTGTTTGTGATTACCCTCATCGTAAGCATCAGGACTTTGCGTCGTGCCCAGGCATTTCAGAACCGCAAAGTCATGGGACCGAATGGCATAGCTGTTCACAAATACTTGGACAGAGTTGTTTGACCATGCAGCCGCTTGGCGATATTCAACACATGCAACAGCACCTCATAGAACACCTTGAGGCTAGAGGCCCCGTTGAGCTGCATGTTGCTTTGTGGTCATGGGTAGTTCAAGCATCAAGAGCTTTCATGAGCCTTCTACTAGATGTATGATACATGGTTTGCATGGCACTTTAATGCATAAGTTACAACTGGTGCATTCATAATTGGGTTAGCCATTCTGAGACAAATCGTCTGGTGGGCGGTGACATCTTAGCAGGGTGTATGTATATATATACACCAAGCAGTTGTTGATAGAATTGTTGTCTTTAATCCATCGGGTACAGGGCGCCTTTGATGAGGCAGACACAAGGCATCCACATCCACACGCATCCCGTGTTTGATGTTTTAGATTTCGAGTTGATTCGATCTGTTACACGTATAAGTGCTTAGCTTTCTATCACAAGACTCTAGTCCCTGTCAGTTTGCCCTGACAAATGTTGCATCCGTAGCAGCAAATGTGCATGTGACAGCAGGGATCAGCAAGCACTTGAGCCATCATCAGGTTTGTTGCATATGCATGCATGCTGGTATGTGCCAGACCTGTTGTGCAACATTGCAGCAAACAAAGCTCGTTTACGACAAAGTAGAGGAGTGAGGGAGATACTATAGAGCTGTGATTTGGCATAGCTGGGTTCTGCATGCTTACAAACCTGCTGGGTGTTTTGTTGGTGGTATCTGTGAGTGATACAGCTGAGTGTTGTGGCTCCACCGAAGCATGTGCACAAGTTGCGCATGTTTGGGAGCATCTGCCCAGTCAGTAACACTAGCAGCTATATGTTTGCAGGCCTGATCATAGTTTGCTGCTGACAAGGTCGCTGCGACCGACTCGTCTCTCTACGCCCCAGTTGTGTGCGCGATCACAACTGTGCTTCTATACAAGGCAGATCTTTGGTCTTCTGAATATACGTTGCTGGGAGTTGCTAGTCATTATCTGTGCCACTGCCCACTGGGGGTGACAATCAAAACTACTAGTATGCTTGACGACTTCCCTGGGCTACTAGCACACCTTGTATGGCATGCTGTGCAGCTATCAAGCAAAATAATTGGGTAAAATATATAGGGTTAGCTGCCAACTGAAGCCCACGTGAGGGCATACATCAAACGCATAACTGATCAGACGCATAGCAAGTCCGTAACACCACCCTTCCGCAAATCTGCGGGCTTCGCAGTCCCAATGCGGAAAGATCTTCCTGGGAAGATGTTAACACGTTGCTTGACAGGCGGAATACCAGATTACATATGCACAGAGCCGAATGCTCAGCCCGAGGCTGATAGGACATGGCCATCATGGAAAAGGCAAGACCACACGCCTGGCAGTCTACCTGCTCTCCTGGGGCTCAGTTGACCATAACAGCACACTTGTGTGCATTTCACATTCCTTGCGACTGAGCACAATTACCGGGGTGGTGGTGCTGCCTGCTGCATGACTGCCCCCAACTCTGGCGAAGCTACCAGCAAGCTGAACCTCGACACTCTTGACATGTCAGCTGTGCTGGTCAAAGTGACATAGTCAAACTTGCCACGGAGGTCTGTGTAGCCATCCCTGCAGGACAAGCAACCATGACAGCAAAGCTCGTCAGGTGCTGAACTTCGAGCGCAACACCAATTGAAAGAATGCATGGGTGACAGTACCGTACTTGCGGCAAGTACGATAGTCAAGCTGCAAAGAATATCGAGACCTGGTTCACAAACACTTTGCCCTCAACATAATCAACCTGACAACCAATTGCTTGCCAGGATCTGAGATCTTTGAGAGGTGCATTTCTGACACAATCTTCCTTGGACATATTTGATCATCAACTCAAGGTCTGCTGTTGTAGCTGACATCCAGCATGCAGCTGTGCGTGTTCATGAGCCAGTGGTGCAAAATGAGCTGACATGCTGCGCTGCAACACATCGCAGACTCACTTGTAAAACCATTCATCTCCTGAGGTGTCTTTGGCAAACACCTTCACATACACCGCTGCTGCAGGCATCATCATCTGACCACTGCTGCCACTCCTGCTGGGCTTGTAGCTAGCTTGCAATATGCCTTGACTCTCCACAATTTGCACCACCAGGTTGCTGGCAAACCTGAATGCAGGACGATCAGCGCATGGACAGTAGACTGGTTACGTTGCTGACTTGTAATGCACGTAGGCTGCGATGGCATGCACAATTGTGAACAATGCAATTGATTGTGCAGCTGCTGCAAGCTGCTGTTCTGTTTGCGGTGTAAACTTATCTTGGTAGGAGCCTCTGCATCTAATTGCATGCATTGTGCTGCATAGAAAAGCACACAGTTGCCACATCATCTCAGCTGCCTGCTGTCAACAATACCTTTCCTGACACACTACGTATATATTGGAACAAGATATATGTATGGTGCTGTGCGTGGTCCAGCCCTCCTGCGTAGCCACTAGCCACATGCCCCATTGGCATCATCTTACCTGGGTACTGTCCTGCTGATGCCCCGGCCAGAGACCTCCAACAGTACACTCTGTGATCTCAACTCTGGCACCAATGCATCAACATCATACACTGCAGTAGCTGGTACAACCCCTGCTGCTGCTGCTGAGTCAGCAGCAGCAGCAGCAGCAGCAGGTTGCTGATGTGGCAGTTGCAGCAGTATCCTTGCACCCGGCTGCACAAATGCAACCTTTCCTAGACCAGTGTCTGCTGTCCTGTCCGTGTGAGCTGGCATTCTGCCAGCAGCGAAGCGATCGCTGTTCAACTCCATGCTGCTGCTTGATAAGTTGCTGAAGGGCTGAGTAGTAAACAGCAGCTCTGTGTCGATCTGATATGCTGACAGATGAACCTTGGACATGCCCCTGTACTGGATCTTGATCTGGCCGGATTCCAAGCTGACGATTGACAGCATTGCTGCAATATCCTCAGGAGATGTGTCAGCTGTACCAGGCACCCCAGTTGCTGTCGGGTCTAAGGTGATATCGGCAATGCTTTGCTGCTGCTGCTGCTGCTCTAGCTCTTTGATCAGTGTGCTGAGTTGTGTAAACCTCTTACGCCATGGCTGCATAACAGTCACATAACAGACAGGACAATCGATTGAATAGGCTCCATATCAGAGGGCATCTTATGCGAGTGGCTGCAGCAAACGCTAATATAAAGCCGTTACGTACCAACACGCCTGAAACAAGCAAGCACTCAGGTTTTTCCACGGTATGGTCACCAAGTCAGTGTCCCTGAGTATGCCGCAGGTTGCCAAGAACACGCTTTACCTGTGATGCACATTCCTTATAGCGCTCAACCACAGCTTTGCCCAAAGAAATTGCCGTTGATATGTATTCCGGCAGGCCAGATTGTGCTGGTAAAGGTCTACAAAGCGCCATCCACGCTCGCAAGTAGTCCACCTACAGTGGTTCGTAGAATACAGGCTGTGAATTGGACAGCGGTGCAGGACAACAGTTGCACTGGTTCATGAAGTGCCATAGGCCCTTGAGCACTGTGCTGGCAGACATAGTCTATCACTTTTGAGAGAGGTAAGAATAAAAGTAGTCACTTTCATTCTCTTAGATGGTGATGTATACGGAAAATGAGACTTGGGCTGCCACTGGCATCTGGCTACTTATCAACAGCTACCAAAATACATCAGAAGCTCTGAAAACCAACGGGCGACCAACTGGACATGTATAAGTTAGAGGGGATGGTACAAGTACAGCTCAAACTGTTACACTGTTATATGTGTGTACTGCATGCCTGACCTGCATGCGTAATGGTGCCCCATCATGCAGCGCCGCAGCAGCAGCATCCAGGTCAAACTGGCGCAGCAGCATCTCTGCTTCATCAACTCGATCCTGAAGCAGTAGATAACCAGCAGCTCCACACGCTCGAGCTAGACCCAGCCCACTGCTGCCAGCAGCAGGGGTTGGGCTGGCACTGCTGCTGCTGTTGCTGCTGCTGCTAGTGCTGAAGTTGAAGAGTGTAGCTAGTAAGAAGGTTCTCCACTGTTCAGCGATGTTTGGGTTGTCTGCTAATACACTGGGCAAGCTGGAGTCGCCACCATCATCTGCAGCAGATAGATTGCTGATTGTTAGTGACTGTTGTCATATTGTTACATTTATCTGTTACTCTGTCACTTGAGACGAGATACACTTGCGGCAGTTGATGGCCCAATCAACGCACCCACTGTCTTGCACTTGAATGTATGTACAGCTGTTCTGCAGCAACACTTGCCACAATGCATGCACTGACCTGCCAACCATTATAGCCAGCTGCAGCACAAACATGCATATGGGCAACACTGTGAGCGAGTGAATGTATGATCTGCGCATGGTGTTGTGAATGTGATATGCAACTGTATGTCACTGATTGTTAAGTGAGAAAATAACATGCGACTATATGTGGGCATAAGGGAGGGCTATGTATGTGACATTGGTACGCCTCCACGAACCGCCCTCAGGTGCTAAACCCTACCGTCCAGCCCCGCCCCCAAGTGCAAAACCCTAACTCCCCACCTCTGGGTATAGGTCTGCAGTAAGGGTTCACCCATGGCCAGTACTCCAAATGCCAAACCCCAAAGTCATGTCCAGTCATATGCATCAGCGGCAAGTTAGAAACTGGCACTCCCAAACCAGTAAATGCCCGCTGCGCTAAGCCACACATTGGCAGCAGCTGCTGCAGGGTTTTAGCATCCATGTGTGCCACAGCCCATCCCCATATGGTGTGGTTGTATGTGTGGCGGTTTGTGAGGGCTGAGGTTGCTGCTTGAAAGAATGTGGGGTCACGGCAGTAGGGGGAGATGTCTGACAGGTTGGCAGCTGAAAGGTCACCTGTACAGCACAATCATAGTGACCACAAGATGGCAGGGTCAGGGTTGAATCACTCATGATTGGCAGGGCTTGTGACGGCTGATGTTGCTGCACTGAAGAGGGTTAGGTCTTGGCAGTGTGTTGGCATGGCCAGAGATGGGGTGGGGTGGGCAGGGGGGGCATCTTATGAGTTTGCAGCTGAAAGGTCGCCTGTGCAGCACAATCATTGTTACAAGATGGCAGGATTTGACCACTCATGCATGTCAGTTTGTGACGGCTGATGTTGCTTGTGAGGGGAGAGTACTGAAAGGTTGGCAGCTGGAAGGTCGCCTGTGTAGCACAGATACCAGATGACAGGGTTGAGCGTGAGGTTGTGTATTGTGCACTGCCGTATACGACATCCTATTTTAGATGCTCGAATATACTTGACAGAGGCAAGCATGGCAATAGAACCGCGGCTTCTTATCACATTGATTGTAGATATCCACTTTGAAAATGGAGCGCGGGGCTGATGGCCATACTACTATGGTGGCCGGGTAGTCCAAGTGTGATTAGAGCAGCTGATATTGAAGGTGGATTGTGGGAGTTTTATCTACACATTGCCTTTCATTCCAAGAGTCATATCAGGTCCTGCTAGCAGCATTATGTGATCCAGCCCAATGGGCTTGAAATACACATCACTACACACAATTCATGAGGCTCTTGCAAGTTGAAATAGTCGTCCAGAGTGATAGATCATCTCATGTTCAGGCTCGTACATTGCTGTCTGGGTCGCTGGAACTACTCGCTTGTATTCGCACTACTACACCTAGGCATGACAACAATTCAAAAGCATTTGCCATAGCCTAGCGGCCATTGGCCCCATGCCTCATAATCTACTTCCAACTCAGTCCTGGAAGGACGAGGCAGTATCAATCATCCCTTGGAAATGCTAGAGGAGGAAACCACCCAAAGCCACCTTCCCTGCGTACAGCTAGGCATGTTTGCTCTCACCTGTTCTGAGGTACTCCAACAGTTGCTCCCTGCTTGCAGTTTTGAGGAACTCTGACCACTCAAATGGCTTCTGCACCTGCTGCTGCTGCTGTGTGCCAAGGGCAGCCGCTGCTGGTACTGCTGCCACATATAAAGGCACGGGAGGGCTGCTGGGCATCCAGGCAGGTCTACAAAGCATTGAGAGTAGGTAACACGGAGTAATTTCATTGGGTGTTGGATGAACTGTTGATATTATATTGTGTTACAGGGTCAATTACAAGTCAAAGGGTCTAGTCAAACACCTTATGTGTTTATCGCAAGCCCATTTCGCAGTGACGGACTTGGTGGTGTGCATGAAAGTTAAGTACCTGTTGCTGTAACAGATTCTGATGCATCCTTTGTAGTCTCATCCAGACTCTGCCGGTTGCAAGTAGGCATACACCATATGTAATCAAGATATTTGCATATGGCTATGGAACTTCATGCACCAAGTCCAGCCACGAAGTGAAGTGCGCACCAACCGCAGATCGGCACACAACACTTGTACTAAATTTGCTACTTAAGGTTGCTGCTGCTCACCTGCCACGTTTGGTGATGGATGCCGGTGCTCTCTTGTATACTCCAGCCTCTGGGAAGTAGAAGCACATCTCCAGAGAGTATGTGGCATACGGTGACAGAGTGATGCTCTCACTGATGGTGGAGGGGCCATCCGCCAGTGCAACGGCTCCTTGCGGAGTCTGTATGTAATACACAGGAAAGATATGTTGCTCAAGGTATCTTTATACTGGGCTGTAGCAGAGAAAACAGTTACATCGTTAAGTGGCAGACACCAGAAAGCTAAACCAGCCAAAGTGCGTGACAGGCAGCCCAACGGCTGCAGGAAGGGAACGCCGTACCCACAACTAGGCAAGCTACTAGAGTGCTATGTCAGGCACTGCTGAAGCCTGGCGGCATTCTAGGCTATAGAAGCGAAAACAGAGATCGAATCTCGGTTTATTTACATCTGGCCCTATCCTTTGGTGACTTTGATTGTTGCAATCCATCTGCTGTCAGGTGTGGACAGTACTGGCTTAGACGGTGAGGTATTCGCTGTCACTTTCTCTCATACCAAAAAAGAAACACAAAACGTTTTATAGCTTTGCAAGCCGGCACCGTCAACAAGCAGCAAACAACTGGCTGCAATAAGGGCTCTCATGTCCTGGGATCCAGGAACTAACACAGGCAGGAGGACATGCGTGTGACATGTTGCGGCATGTATCAGACAGAAAGCATAAGCCTTGTTTTCACCGTACATGCAGATGACTTGATATAACTGTCATCTACTGTCAATATGTCCAACTATATGATAATGATATCAGCATCTAGTCTAAATCTGAGACTGGCTCACCTGCACAAGGATATCCAGTTGCTGTTCTGCTGCTCCAGTACTGGTAATCATAACGCTTTGACAGTAGCTCTGACCCGCCAGCAGCGGCTGCTGCTCCGTTGGCAGCAGTGCCAGCAGCAGCTGCTCGCCAGTTTCCAGATCAGTCATACTCGCAAACCTTGGATCGTATAGCCGCTCTGTCACTAACACACTTGAGGTCCCACCTTGGATGATAACAGTCCCTGCTGGGCCTGCGGTTAGGGTTTGGGGTAGTGTGGATGCTGCTAAACCGCTGCTGCTGCTGCTGCTGGCGGCAGCAGTGATGCGTGCTACAGATTTAGCTTGCTTTATCCATACTAAGCAAGGAGTTTTTGCAGTCAGTGTTGAAGTTGAACCATTATAACACTTGCTGCAGCCTGTACCACTGCTGCTGCCAGATCCACTGGCAGCAGCAGCAGCATTGTGATCAGATCCGTCACAATGCAGGCCAACTACTGCTAGTGCTGCCACTACTGCTGCTGTGCTGGCAGCAGCACCTGTGGGGTCAGTGGGTATGAAGGGCTGATCAGGGTTGGTGGCCAGGTGCTCAGCAAAATCAGCCCAAAAGTGAGAGACTGCAGAGCAGGACACAGCAGCCAACCAAGGTGTTTCAGCGCAGTGCATGCTTGCAGCTTTGTTGCAAAGGTATCAATGAACGGGTATATGGCGGATGCCAGGGTCGATCCATAAAGATGTTAGGTGAATTCACAGCAGAGGTAATCCACAGGTGTAGAAAGAACAGAAAGACTGAATAAATTTTGTTGCTGCACAGTGTGTGCCAGATAATGCACCTTGAGGTGCAGGGTTCAGGCTTGTAATAAGCGCTTAGGTGGCAGTTATTCACTTGCACTGTGTGACTTCAAGGCGTAGGAACGGTTGCCTTGTTCCTATGGCTCAGAAATAACCACTGTCTGCTGAGGCCTGGATAGCACTGCCGGCAACTTCCCCGTTTGCCGCAATCAAGTCAAGTGCCATTCCATGTGCCAACTGGTGGTACCTTATAACAATATATAAAAACAAACCAAACAGTGTCACGGCATAACAACTTGTCATTGAAATCAGCAATCATAGTACTGCACCATGTGCATTCATGTACAAACTGCTGGACCCACCAGGTATGATCTGAGCTGGGGTTTGCTTGCCGTCCCACTTCCACCAGCCGGCTTCAGCCCATTCCATTTGCAACAGCGAAGTTGAGTGCCATTCCAAGTGCCAGCTGATAGCGCCTTTGAATGATTCCAAACAGCATCACGACCTAACAACTTGTCACGGACACCAGCAAATCACCAGCAATAATGATTGCAGCAAAATAGACCCACCAGGAATGATATCAGCTGGTGTTTGCTTCCCATCCCACTTCCACCAGCCAGCCTCAGCCCATTCCTGGGTTTCCTTGGGTGCCAGCCGGGCAGACTTGAGTGCTGCTGCTGCCACAGCTGAACGAGCAGCAAGATCTGACTCATCAGCAGCAGCAGCACGAGCCTGCAGGTGTTGGCAGCAGTCAGTGTTAATAGCATGAAGCATGTGAACTGTTGTCGAGTCTTGTGGAGGATTGCCGGGTTGGTTCCAGACAAAATCAGTTGGAAAGAAAACAACGGTAACAAGATCAACTATGTTAGTGCTGCTGCTGCTGCTGATGATGATGATGCTGGGGTACTCATGACGAGCAGCAATCACACACCCATGATTGTCAGCAGCAGCAGCAGCTTGAGCCTGTAGTAACACCATGTGGGCAACATAACATGCTGTGCTGAATGTGTTCACCCTAAAGGCTATTTATTTAGCAGCGATATTCAGCAGCAGCACTTGTGCGAAACAGCAAAGCTCTGGTCCAACAGTCTCTGCTGCTATCACTGTTCAGCATGCAGCAATGCTTTGGCTTGACAAAAGCATAAGCAGCAGACATCTATCATGGCAGTTCACTCACTCGCATCGCCATTTTGGGCATTGGTGGTGCGAAATGTCCGCCCCCTCCTGGTGGTGGCACTGCTGCTGCTGCTGCCATTGGCGCTGCAGCAGCGCCAAACAACATGGTTTGCTGCTGCTGCTGCTGCATGCCAAGATTGTCATACTCCACCTGCAGACATCACATGCATGCTAACAACGTCACTAGCTGGCAAGCGGTAGATCCTTTGATAAACACAATTCAGTAGGGGCAGGTGCTGCACTATGCTCATACTACCAGTAGTGCAGAGATAGTGTAACAAAGTCAGGCCTAGCAAATACAAGCTGTCGTACAGCTAGCCACTTGGTGCCGCGTGTAAGTGAAACTACATTACTGCCACAGTGAGCTGAAATCAGCAGGTCATAGTAGATGACAGTTTGAGGAACCAAAGAAAGGAAACGTGTGGCAATTGGGTCTCAGCCTTGAGGCCTGCAGCGGCAGCAAGCACCAGGACCTTCATGCACATAGTCATCAGAGCGACTCACATGCACGTAATCATCAGACTCAGCAACTGCCCCTTCCTCAGTAGCAGCACCCTCCTCCTCCTCCTCCTGCTGCTGCTGCTGCTGTTCCAGTTGCTTTGACAGCAGTAAAGCAAAGTCAAACAGGGGCCGCCTGTCTGGTGACATCCTACAGTACAAAACAACACAGCACAGCCAACACTGATTGAGCCTGCATGACAGCCCAACAGCGTAATCACTGATATTGTACATTGCAGTTCCAGCCGCCAATGCACCTAATAGAAACCTTTGCCAAAATTGGCAATAACCTAGGCCAAAGCTGCCACCACCAATCTGTTAATCAAGCTTTTCTAACCAGAAATCAGTTCAAAGGGTCAACTCCATCCTTTACAGAACCTCAGTAGCCGCCAACTGTACTATACAAGCTCTTACCACGTCCTTTTGACGCCTCGTCTTTCGTCCGGTGTTTTCAACCCATCCCACATATCCTTGCACAGCAGCAGCAGCGCCTCTCGGCCATCTAAAGCTGCCAGCAGCACTCGCTCTAACGCTGTCAGATGCTGGTATCTGTGAGGGGCATACCAGTGCTGCAGCAGCTGCTGCTTGGCAGCAGTATACGAAGCTTGAGCTGGCTGTTCTGCTGCTGGTGCTGCCGGGTGGCTGGCAGTCACTGCTGCTGTTGCTGCTGCTGGATTTGGTATGGGTGGTTGATTGTGTGATGCTTGTAGCAGCAGGACTTGCTCTAGGCACGTCAGCTCAGATGGAAGCTTGGTCCTCAGCAAGGGCAGTACATGCTGCAGATAGCATACACGTGCAAGGGATTAGGAGTTTTAAACAACAAAGGTTTGTTACACGTGGTTTGTTACACGTACAGAAGGCTGCATGGGGAAAAAACAGTGAAGAAAAGCACCATGAATGCTGGGTTTATGCTGCTAAAAGCACCAGCAAGGAGGGTTGAGGCCGTCTATCAGCAGGTGTTTCTGCAATGGCTGCTGCAACGTGGTCAGCGGCTCAGATGTTCGAACCCTCCCTGCCCCGTTGGGGTATCTATCTCATTTGGACTGTGTGTTCTTTCTCCTTGCATGTGAAGCAGCACCCTGACCCCCTCCCCCCGCCCCTTCAATTATTCCAGACACAAGAAAAGAACATTCTTTGATGTCATAATGTTCAATGCTTTTATTCTGTCCTGAAACATGGACGGCTTGATAACTTCTCATTTGAACGCCCGCCAAATTGAGTTAGCTGCAGCTGCAGGAGAAACGTCTTACCTGTTGATAAGATTCAGTATGCTTGCACGCCAAGTAGAATGCTGCTTCTGTGCTATTCAGCTTGTCGAGCGTTTCCAGCCTCGCTGTCGTTGCCAGCTGGTGCCAGTTTAACAGTAGCGGCTCCCACTGCCGCAGCAAGGTTGAGCAGCTGGCCCCCTGCAGGGTCAGCAGCAGCAGCAGCAGCAGCAGCGTCAGGCGGGCTGGGTTAGAACCACAGATTCAGATTCTTGGTACTAAGCCCCCACTTGCCTTTGTTTGTGATGGTGGGCATGGTCTGGGAAGGATATTTTCTACAGCTGCCCATAACACCCCTCCAGGCTCCAGATATCTTGATACCGCAATTTGCTCAAACCCTGAGCATGATAGTCCCCAAGACCCTGGAAACGTCTCAGAAACCCTTATACAAACCATACCAAAGGCTATCATTCAGCTTACCTGTGCAGAATCAGCAGCTAGCCATACCATTCCTGACCATACTGACCTTTCCTTGTGGTGGTTGACATGGTTTAGGCAGGACCCTTCTTACAGCTGCCACATCACTCACAGCACCCCTCCAGCCTCCTAAACCAGCACCACTTCCTGCAGCCCCCTGAGCAAGATGACCACCAACACCCTGGAAAGATAAACCCTTATGCAAACTACTGTCCATACGTAACACTATATTCTGATCATTTGTGCAGAGATTTAGCAGCTAGCCGATTGCTGCATAAAACCATTCCCGACCATACTGACCTTTCCTTGTGGTGGTGGACAGGGTTTCGGCAGGACCTTTCTTACAGCTGTCACATCAGTCACAGCACCTCTCCAGCCTCCTAAACCACCACTACTTCCTGCAAAACCCTGAGCATGATGGCCACCAAAACCCTGGAAGCCTCTTGTAAACCCTTATGCAAAACACACCAAACACTATGGTTCTAACAAACTGTGTAGGAATTCAGCAGGCATCCAGCAGAACAATCCTGACCATACTGACCTTTCCTTGTGGTGGTGGACACGTATTTGGCAGGACCTTCCTTACAGCTGTAACATCACTCACAGCACCCCTCCAGCCTCCTAAACCACCACCACTTCCTGCAAAACCCTGCACATGATGGCCACCAAAACCCTGGAAGCCTCTTGTAAACCCCAGTGAACACCAAGCTGCTTCTGAGATCTCCAGTAGGCCAGATAACAGGTGGTACAGCTGCTGTGATGTGCTGTATACTGCTGCTTCTGCTGCTGCTGGGTCTGAGGGCAGGGTCAGTGAGGTGCCTGGCTGCAGGGCTAGAACATCACAACTCTGCAATACAAACACAGCAGACAGCAAAAAACCAAGCTTATGCACGGCAGGGGCTGCTTGCAAAACAAGAAGCACGCATTCGGCTGCTATATGTGCTGAGTACAGGTGCTGCTGCTGCTGCTGCTGCTGCTGCTGGCTTTAAGAGCCCAAGCCACAACTAGCCCAGTGCCAGTGGCAGGCTCAATCAAACTCATTTGCCACAAAAAGTATTGTTTGAGAAGTTGAAAGTGTCTACATGTATCTTTTGCCACTATGTTGAAGAGCATCATCAACAGTGTGTCACATAACAGTGTTATTTTGCCAAAAAAAACAATCTTACCAAAGCCAAGATGTCATCTTCTTGTACAGCCCTCATCAGCCCTAAGTCCCTTCTGTTGGCCGACACCGCCAGCTGCTCGGCACCCAACGCCCCTCCAACAACACATCTAGCACTGACAAAGTGCCCTGGCTGACGAGGCACATACGCAGCTACATATACGGTACTATAACAGCTGATATCAGCTTTGTTTGCAGATGTTATGCCTTCATTATCTGAACTCAATTCTGTACCCCCAACCCCTGCTGCTGCTGCCAGCATCTGCTGTAGGTGCTCTGCAGTCAACTCGACCCTGCCGGTGTATAGATCCGGCTCTAAATCAGTCAAAACCGTGGCAGGGTTTGCCAGAAATGACAACACCGGGGTTTGGGGTTCTGCTGTGTAGTTTCCTTGCGCAGCATCAGCAGCAACTGGTGCTGCCATACAGGCATGATGTGATGTTAAGCTTGCTGCTGGTGGTGCTCCATAGGCGTATGCTGCACCAAATCCTGTTGCTGGTGCTGCTGCAAACGTGTGAGGGAGCAGCGGCTGCTGCTTCTTGCTCTGAGCCTGTAGACGCTGGCCGTCACCGCCTGCATACGTTTCGAAAAACGTCAGCAACAGTGTGAACAAAGTGATGGCAGCATGGCCCCTTACTGCTAGAATCTGATTGAATTAACTTCTTGCCAGTCAGTCCTATCAAATATTAGCAACAGCCCAAGCTGACCAACTGCATTCATTGTAGGGCACTATCTACATGGTTGAAGCTCAACATGCATTGATTCAAGCTGCCAGCTGACAGGGCTGGTACACACCACTTTAGAGATATCCCATATCTACTTCAGTGGACCATCCGACAGAGGCAGGGGTTTCATAACTACATTCACCGTCTTGGACAGTACTCTTTTCACGGTAGAGGACACGTATTTGGCATTGGGCTAGACTTGCCATCCAGCCGGCTTACAAACATAAGAGTGCTCTAGAGACTAGATACTTGCAGGGAGATTCAAACTGCGTAACACAGTACATACCAAGCCCGGTACCCTACAACATAAACCCTGAGCCCTAGCGTTAAACCTAAGCCTAAACCCTGAACATCTCACCTTTGAGTACGGTGGTCCCTGATGCAGCGCTCCTGACACATCTCGGCACCACTAGCATACTCGGCCTATCAAGCAAATTTCCGGGTCTTAAACCCCCACCCCGCCGTGCATCGGCCTCCCACTGTCTTCGCTGTAACACATACGCCACAGCTGAATCCAACTTGGCAGCTTTTGAGTAGTCACAAACCCCAAAACCGCCGCAGTCCTGTGTTGGTGTTTTGAATGTTGTTATTTTGTTATGTAACAGATCTGCAGCGACTCCTGAGCCATCTGGTAGAAACCGGCTGAAGATTGCGACTATACGTGCTGATTCTAGCTGATCTGGGGTCCCAGATAACTGAATAGATAGACCTGATTCTGTAGAGCATGAGAGGGAGCTTATATGTAACTGGCTAGCAGCAGATGGCTGAGTGATGATTCTGCTGGTAACTGACGTGTTGGGGTGGTAACTTCCAGCCCAAAGCCAATCAAAGCATCTGCTGTCTACAGCTGCTGCTGCATCAGCGCTGCTGACATCACCACCGTCTTCTTGGAATTGATCAATCTCCTGCGCTGCCCCTGCTGCTGCTGCTGCTGCCTCAACCTTTGTCAGCACTCGGATCTCTATCTCCATACCGCCGCTGCTGCTGCTGCTGCTGCTGCCAAAGCCCTGGCAGCCCTGAGACACAAAGCCATGATCTGGCAGTTCAAGCAGTAATGCAGGTACCAGCAAACGATACAACCCCGGTGCTAAACCTTGGACCTTTATCACAGCTGTACTGCTAGATCCAAGCATAGCTGCTGACCCACTAACACTGCTGCTGCTGCTGCTGCTAGCTTCGGCAGCGGCTGCTGCTGGCAGCAGTGTAAGGTGCTCTGCAGTAATGTCTGCAATGATCACTTGAGTTGTAGGGCTTCTGATGTTGATGTTTGCTGTGCTGTGATCTGAGAGCTGCAGTAGTTTGACGTCCAAGGTTTGACCTGATGCTGTTGTGAGCGGGATCTGCAGATCACTGCCAGCTGAGATTGTGTACTGCAGAAAGCAACAGACAGCAGCTTAATGAACTTAGATACCTCAATAGACACACAATTGGGTTATGAATGCTGAAAGCCTATGTATGCCTCCAACAGAACCATACAAACACACCCACCCACACAATGAACATTGCTTACAAGCTGGATTGATGCGCTGATTTGATGCTTTGCAACAAGAGGAACGTGCTGATCAGACAGAGAGCAAAGCCTGGGTGGCTTCTTGTACAGGGGCAGCACTGCTCCATGACCAAGACAATAATGTGTACAACAAAGACCTGTATACCCAGGATTACTGACACTTACTAACCAGACCCACCAACAATGGGTATCGTGTGTACACACACAAGCCATCGACACACAAGCCATCTCTGTTTAGTTTGGCTTATGGACCAAAGGAATATGGTACACTAGTAAGTTCTGCATTCTTATGGAATTGCGTGTGTTTATGATGTTGTGCACCTGACCCAATTCACTAGCAGCCAGCCAGAACACACTGTGTCCAACCACCTAATAGGCACTATAACACAACCTGTTTGTTACACTGTCATTAAGCTGTGCACAGCCAGCAGCACAAGCAGCAGCAGCAGCAGCAGCAGGAACAGCAGCAGCAGCAGGAACAGCAGTAGCAGCTGCTGCTGTGTGACATACCTGTTTCTGTAGTCCACTCTGCCACCAGCTTGCACGTGCGATCTGCCACTTCCTAACTGGACCCCCACCAGCACTGACACCAGCAGCAGCAGCAGCTGCTGCTGGGTCAAAGCCAAAGCCCTCAGCATGACTTGCAGCAGCATTAGGGTTGTCCACATCCACACAGTCTAAGCCTGACTCAATCTGTGCTTCAAGGTGCCTGATACCTGACAAAGGTCCCAGGTTGACAACACCACCAGGGCCAGTTTGGACCCTGCATGCAGCCAGACAGGAGCAACATGTCTGTAAGGGTGATACATGCTCTGGAGCTTGACACACATAATGGGAAGTTCAGGAGGCAGAGTCTGAGCCTGGGTCCTGAAGAAGCTTTGTTTTGGGCAGTGTACTGTATACTCATTGTTACACACTGTGTTTGTTGAAGTGACTCACATGCACAAGTAGTGTATTTGGCCATGCAATCAGTGTCTGATCCTCAGTGCGGAACGATGTTGGCGGCACTCCAAGCGCAAATCAGACCAGCATGTCCGACACAGGTGTTAGGTGGCTGACACATAGCACGTCTAGCAATGCAGCAAGTTGTTCAAAACTCACTGCATTACTAGAGGTGCTATGTGTCAGCCACCTAACACCTACTACACCACTTTATGCAGCACGGTAAAGTGATTCAAGTAAGGCTTGGCCAACAGATCAGCCAGTGCTCTCACCTCATATGAACTTTATGTTGTGGCTGGTAGTGCACGTGACTCATCCATACTGATAGCACCTTGGGTACAGCAGGGGCTTCACCAGCACGACCCAGAACTTGCAGTATGTACTCTGGCTCTCCACTGCTGCTGCTGCTGCTGCTGCTGCTGCTGCTGGACTGTGCTGAGAGGTACACGTCCCAGATGTGACTGCTGGCTGCTGCTGCATTGATGTCAACACTGCAAAGAATGGTCAAAAACCAGATCCTTAAGTGGTTTTATGTTCTGCATGATGATATATATTGGGGAGCGGATGCCAGTATAGACACAATCATGTCTCCCCCCCCCCAACTCCGTCAACCCCCACCACCACCCCACCCCCAGACTCTTGCAGAAAACGCACAAATGCAACCCAAACCGGTGAGAAATGTGTGCTGTGCACATAGCAAAGGTGCACATACCAGATGTTTCTGCTTGCTGCTGCTGCATTGATGTCAATGCTGTAGGAAAATGGAAGAAGTTCCACACATAATATGGATGCGAGAGGGGATGCCAGTAAAACACACAATCACTTCTCTCAGCAGCGAGATGCACACAGGCATGCGCAGGCAATGCATTCAGCCAGTATCTTGCAGGACAGTGCGCCCAAACCGACGGGATGCACTCCCCTTAATGGGACAACAAAACTTGTACCTGATGTTGACCACAGGCCCTGTTTGCCCTGGCAGCAGTTGACAGAGCGCAAACTTGTAAGTAACTAGGCTCGATGTTTTAAAGTAGTACCCGACTCAGCACAATCAATCAACCAGTGCTCACGCAGGCGCACTGCCGGCTCAACATACCCCACCTTGCTACATGTCCTGTGCGTCCTGGCAGCAGCTGTTGCAGCTCAAACTCCTGGTAATCAGGCTCCCCATTGATGCCTCGTAGTGCTAGCAGTATCTTGGCATTGAGGATTGCACTCAGGCGCCGAGCACCGGGTGGCAGGTTGTAGTGCAGCTGTAACTCGCCAGTGGCGGGGTCAACAGTCAAGTCTTTGAACACCTGCAGGCAAAGAAGGTGTGTCAATGGAGGTGTCGGGGAGTCTGGGTCCCTGACAAGGTATTTGTTATTGATTGCAAAGAAGACATAGTAAAGAATGTATGGGCGTTGAAATGTTCACACATAAGCATGCTATCGTGTTCGAATAGCAAACCTGTGGAACTTCAGCCCCATCATGTGTTGCAGCAGTGACTCTCAATGTAACATCTTGTAACACTTTCAAAGGTGCTGGCCTGCCATGTAGCTCCAATGAGAGCTGCAGCAGCAGCGGGACTGTATGGCCTGGTATCAGGGACTCCTGGTGACAGTACAGCTGGCCTTCAAGATTGTACTGCTCTCTTAGACGCCTGTAATAAAATCGATTAATGCAATGCTATCAAGAGCATACATAGAGTAAGAGCCTATATAATGTAAGCAACTGAGGCATAGACATGTTTGTGTTTGGAGGTAGCAGATGGGATTATTGAGGAGAGCGTTGTCCAATCTGTGCGGGCGAGCACAACAAGTCATTGGCTACTACTGCTAGCCGCAGACCCTGTGGCTGCTGGTGAGCAGCTCCTGATGGGCAGTACATGTGGCCACGCATTCGATGCACTTTGTAGGTTATGCAGGCAGACGCTTGTTTGCAGACCAATTGAAAGAATGGCAGACTAGTATTATAACATAAGCTTGCTTAAGTATGCATGTTTGTGACAGGTGGCAATAGCAGGACTGCACACAGTCCGGCAGCGGCTGCTGTGGGCGCTGCAATCCAGCGACATATGCTCATGCAAACCCTAAACTGTAAGCACTCCTTACAACACACATCGGCTTTCTCCACAGGCAATTAGCAAGTAGAGGGGGAGAGAGAGAGACAGAGACAGAGAGAGAGAGAGAGAGAGAGAAAGAGAGAGAGAGAGAGAGACTGCGCTCAGCACCTGCTGGTGCCGGAATAATTTAACGGAGAGAGTGTGTGTGGCAGGGTGAACAGGGCACCCAGCCTTCACACCCCCTACTTCCCACTGCATCTGAGGGTGTCCAAGCAAGTACAACATATCCTGGTGTTTATCACTAGCGCCGACATAAAGATACTTACTCAAAATCAGGGAACAGGGCAACACACTCCTGGGCATCTGGAGTATCTGTTGTGCTTGCCATATCATCTGCCTGCCCAGCACCGCCCCCGCCAGCTGGTGCTACAGCAGCAGAGTGTCTGTTATCAAGTCTTGCTGCTACCACCAATGTGGTGGATCTGTTTTCACGGCTGTATGGCAGTAGCACTGCATTTGGCCTGCCGTCTGGCTTGCTTTTGTACTCTTGATTGTCACACCAGACCCTCACATCCTGTAGGCAATGAGAATGCAGGCACTATGAGTTTTCCTAGGTGCTGTATTCAGAATTGCAGGTGAGACAACAGCAGCAGCATTAGCAGTAGGTTGCTCAACAGCTGCCGGACTGGGGCCATTGAAGCAACACAGGAATTCACAACCAACGACAAGCATAAAGAACTGAGATACTATGTAGTGGACCAGACAAAAGTCAAGGAGACATTGCAACATCCGAGACTGGCTGAACTACTGTGAGATACCGTACTGTAACACACTTCAAATCCCAGATAGCAGCTGGAGTAAAAACTGATCCTACAGCCTACAACAACAGTACCTGTACAGGCCTCCAGTCCTCATCCATGACAGTGATGACTTGTCCTGCTACAGAGGGCCTCTGAGCCAGCCTCAGTGTGCCCTTGTATATCCTTGCGCGCATGCGTGTGCTGCCAGCAACAATCTCAGCAAGCCACACACCAGCTCGCCCAGCAAGACCTAACGGCACTGAATGATGTGACCTGCAATCCAGTGGCATAGTACGAGCTCAGAAGGATACAAGTGAAGTGCTACTGAGGGAACTTATGGGGCGTAGAATATGGCGGGGAGGATATGCGGGTGCTTGCATGAATTTACTACCAGCAACAACTGCACAAGCCACAGACCAGCGCAGCTGGCTCGCCTGGCAAGGCCTTATGGTAACAAATGCTGATCTGCAACTGTAGTGGCATACCAACGAACAACACAATGCTGCTAACGTGTTACTGAAGACTTGTAGAGAGTGCAACAGAGGGCAGACAAGGTTGCTTGGATGCTTCTACTACCAGCATCAACGTCAGCAAGACACACCAGCCCGCCAGTAAAGACTTACTCACACCCCAATGCTGTGACCTATTACAACAACTGTTGAAGGGTTCAACTCATGGCAAGTTATAGCTACTTGTAGGCTGTGCTGCACCCTGGCTTGGACATGAACTGCACTGACTATAGTGTAGCTACAGCATAACTGCGCACGGACGCATGCTGCAAGCTGGCAACAGGCCATGGGCACAAGTTTGAAACACACATGATACAACATACATATCATAAGATACCAGTGGGCACTCAGTATAGGGAGTATCCTGACCTGATGATAGGATCTTGAGGTGTGTTGATGTGTATCGTCTTTGTTGGTGAGAGTCCCGATAACTCCAGATTCAGGTCGACGGGTTTGCGCTCAGATGTGTAGTAGTTCCAACAGTTGATCTCATACAACTTCACCAGCACACCCTGCAGGAGTGACATCATGGGACAGCAGAAGATACCAACAAATGGGTTTAGGGTTGGATTACAGAGGACAGATGGCAAAGAGTAGGCCGGCCGACAAAAAAACTGAGTCGGTGCTTGCAAGGCTACTGGCTACCTTACAGATACGCACAGTTGTGTGCTATTGATCACTAGATACTGATTTCTGTTGAGAGCAATGCTGGTAACTGGCACAGTAGCAGCCAAGAAAATTAGGTGATGGGGTGTTTGGCATGACGTTGTATTGCTTTAGTCGATTGGTGGTACTAGATGCCTTTCTCCCAAAGGAGGAGGGGTCAGAAGGGTTTGAGGTTATTGCGCTGGGAAAATTCATTCTGTCAGGAGGGCTTGTCGGGCGTAGGGTGAAGCTGATTGTTGTGATGGATTGATAGTGCTGTTCTCCAGAATGTTTTGACCAATTTGATGGCTATCAACTGATGGATCAGTGTCAACAGCAACTCGCCCAGCTCTACTGACCTGTTGACCAATGTTCTTGCTGATGAGGTGCAAGGTGACATCTTCCTGAACAGTATAGCTCTCCTTGTTGTGTGGAGCGAATGCAAACTCAGTCTGTTGGCGCAGCTGCTCTGCATGGCCCTTGCTGTCCTGATACATCCTGCAGGACCAGCAGTAGCAGTAGCAAGCTCCAGTTTGTCTTGTCTTATCCACCTGAATGTACTTGTATTGGACATTTTATAGTACCAGTATCGATGGTACTGTTGGAAATGCTAGAGTTGACAATGCAACCCTCGAGACGTGAAAGTGTGAACGTGTGGCAGGTTGCGTTATTTGAATGCAGATAACAATATCTGACCTATGAGACGCAAAAGGAACCCCTGTCTGATGACCTGCAGCTATCTAAATCACCCAAAAGCAGCCGTCTCAAACAAGATTGAATATTACTAGTTGTCCCAATCCACATGTAAACATCCGGCGCGGAGCCGATGGCCGTATGGCTTTGGCTGACTGGTAGCAATGTGCAACTATCTACCAACAGCTACTACCAGCCAAGAGGGCATAAAACATTCTGATGCAACTGAAGCGATTCTGGCAAACATGCATACTGACCTTGACCAAGCAGCAGTGCCGCCACGTCCACTGAGCAGCTTGCCTTCTGCCACAGCTTTATCTCTCCACTCCTTGGGCAGCAGTAGGCCAGCAGCAGCCAGTGGACATGGACCAGCTGGTGTGAACTGCTCAGGACTACCATCGGCACCTGCGGCAACAGCTGACACTCAGGGGTCACTGACTATGCTTCCACAGTGTCACTACACTTAGGGTTGCGTTGTAGCCTTCAGGGCCCTAAGCTCTGAACCCTAAACCGTCACCTACCTATATGAACGTTGTATGTGTTGTGGCTGTGTTATCTTGTACTGCAGTCAGCAGTCCAAAGGAGACGCTGCTGTCTGCTGGGATTCACGCTTTCTCAAGTGCTGCTGGGTTCCTGCTTCCTCAACACTGCTGCTAGGCTTTCAAGCCTCTCAACACCGCTGCTGGGTTTAAGCTTCTCAAGTCAGCTGCTGGGATTCACACTCTCTCAATAACCGCCGCTGTGAATAGATTTACTGAATGCCGCTGCTGGGTTAGGCCTTTTTCAGCACTGCTGCTGGCATTCACACTTCCTCCACACCGACGCATAGTGTTGTAGCATTATTCAACTGCTATGTCTGCACCCGCACGCCCTTACCGTCTGCTTGCACCAGTTCCAAGAGCATCTTTCTGGCTTCTGACTCCCGGTTTGCCTCATGTCGCGATATGGCGCCAAGCACATGGGGTAGCGGTAACTCAGGACTCATGTAGATGCTGTCATCAACTGCATAGTATGGAATAGAAGACAGTGTATAGCTGTGATGCAGCTGGTGCGACATGCTAAGGGATTTGCCTAGCATTCAGAGGCATATGCATGTTCACTTTAGAGTCTAAGCATGAGTGCGGCACAGCAGTTTGCCAGGGATGCACCCTTGAAGGCGGGGGAGGGGGGGGTGTTGGAGAGAAGTGACCCGAACTCATGTATAAGCTGTCAATGACGGCAGCAAAGTTTACAAGAGAACAGGAGCATCTTTCTGGCTTCTGACTCCCGGTCTGCCTCATCTTGTGATATGCCACCAAGCAGATGGGGTAACGGTGACTTAGGACTCATGTACATACTGTTGTAGCAAATGATACATGCTAGTGCTGCACCCACAAGCCCTTACCGTCTGCTTGCACCAGTTCCAAGAGCATCTTTCTGGCTTCTGACTCCCGGTTTGTCTCATGTCTGGATATGCCACCAAGCACTTGGGGCAGCGGTAACTCAGGACTCATGTAGATGCTG
Organism: Coelastrella sp. UTEX B 3026; assembly: GCA_002588565.1. NCBI lineage: Eukaryota > Viridiplantae > Chlorophyta > Chlorophyceae > Sphaeropleales > Scenedesmaceae > Coelastrella > Coelastrella sp. UTEX B 3026. The sequence continues at coordinate 3,581 of NSMO01014374.1, read as the reverse complement.
TCATCAACTGCACAGTACAGAACAAAACAGTTCAGACATGGTTGAGCTGCTCATACAGCTGGTGCGACATGCCTTGCAAGGATTTGCTTAGGAAATATCTGGATGCATGTTTTCTGGGGCATGAGTGCAGCGCAGCAGGTTGCTGGGGAATCTGGCACCCTTTTGGGGGGGGGAGGGGCATGGGGGCTGGTGCGAAGTAACTCGAACTCATGTAAAAGCTGTCACCAGCAGCAACAAAGTCTAGAAGAACACATTGCTTGCAGCCAATCATTTAGCTTGCTAATGCAGCATGCAGCAACCGTTGCCTAGGGCATATGCCATGTAGCGATCCTGTGTGCCGATCCTCACCTCTAACCTCTTCCAACGGAACAGCAGCTGCTGCTGCCTCACTTCCAGCACACCGCGCACACGTGTTGAACCCAAACTGACTCAAACTCCTAAACCTCGGACCCTGGATCGGCCTTATACCACAAACACTGCATGAGACATGCATGGGCTGCTGCTGCTGCTGCTGTATGCCAAATCTGTTGTCTGTCACAGTTGGTCCGGGACTCCAGGTTGCTCTGCCGAGCATTTTCATGTACTGGATGAATGTTTGTAGACCTACTGTGGGTTGCTGCTGCTGCTGTAGGAGCAGCTGAGCATGAACTGCATGAAGCCTGCGGGCAACAAACCCCAAAACAGAACCACAACTTAGGTGCTAAGAGTTGTCCTTGTGTGTGTGTGTGGGGGGGGGGGGTGCATGTTGATGTGCCGAGCATGTTCATGTATGTGATGATCGTTAATAGGTCTACATTGGGTTGCTGCTGATACTATAGCAGCATCTGTGCTTGGACAACATGCCACCTGAAGTGAAACCTGCAATGTGTTGAGAAGGGACAATTAATCTGATTTTGAGTTGCTTCCCCGGAACATGTTTCCAACATTTTCGAACATGTCCACCCACAATGCCAGGGCAATGTGTGCTAAACCACGGCCATGCTATATGACAGCCAGTATGCCATTTGAAAAACGGGGAACAACAGGCAGCGTGCAACAGGTTCATCATTATATAGGCATTACAGTACATGAAGCATCGCACTGGTAGCACCACCACCACCAGCAGCAGCAGCAGCTTACCTGATGCAGTCAGCAGCAACTCCCAGCTGATCACAAACCTCCAGCACCTGTTCCAGATCTGTCAGCGCTGCTGCAGCAGCAGCGCCACAAGCCCATGGCGCTGGCTTTCTGCTGCCACCACCACCAGCAGCAGCAGCAGCAGCAGCAGGGGGAGCTGCTAGGGCTTTGTTCACAAGGGCTACTATGTAGGGCCTGTCTATTGGGGGGTTAGAGCCAAACCCTGGACCTGGTAGGATCGCTCTCAGGGCTCCAGCCTACAAGTGTGCCAGCAAACACTTGTTTATCCGATGCTATTCATCACTTTGAAACTTAATCATCTACAGCACTTGCTGGAAATGCAAATGGGGAACGCAAATTGTATAGATGATTGAAGTGACTGATAGCACAAGAAGAGCTCTAGGTGGTGGGTAGCGCAGGCCTCACGTTGGCTGATATGTATAGGTCTACACTGCAGCATATGATGATGTCCAAAGACAAAACAATAACGACTCAGACTTGGTCAGCTTGGGGGAGGTTTATCTAATCATGCGAGGTGACTTGAGGCGGCTCGTTTGCATTATTCTGCCCAAGCGCAAACTCTAGCAAGGGTTCTGGGTCACTGCAGACATACCGTATCGTGTTATCAATACGTATACTTATGAATCATACAGTATGATTGGACCCACCCAGGCCCGGCATCGGTCGTACCCATGCATCGTACCTGCTCGGCCGTCAAGTCACTGATAGCTGTGTACAACACAGGAAGGGCTGTAGGTATCAGGGAAGGCAGGCCTCACTATGTATAGATCTACAATGAAGCATATGATGATGTCCAGATCTGGCCTCTAGAGGCCAAACTAATTGACTCAGACTTTGTCAGCTTCAACAGGCCGTACGCACGCATCGTACCTGCTCAGCGGTGAAGTCATCCCAGTGCCCCGTGACCCAATCCATAGCATCCCTGCAATTCCAGCTTTGTTTTGCATCCTCATTCAACCACTCCTGAACCACTTTTAGCAAAACCTCGACCGACAAAACCGCCGGCGGCACGACGTGTCTGCTCCCAGGTTTTAGCAGGGAGATCCTATCTTTGATCGGTATAGAGGGATCTGCAATGACCTCATGCAGTCGGCTGGGATCGAAAGTATTGATAGGGTGGTTGTGGGCTCCAGTTGTTGGTGTGTTGGTGGGATTTAGCAGCTTGAGGAAAGCTGTTGGGCTGTACTGGTCTGGTGATATAGACGTTGGGAGTTGGGGGGTGGTAGGGTTTTGGGTGGGGTCTGGGGTTTGGGGTGCTGCGGTTGGAGGATGTAGGGGTTTTGGAAGGGGAGGTTCAGCCTGTGTGATAAAGCAGAGTTGCAGACACCAACTCTTTGTAAAATGATGCTCTCTTTGGCCCTCTAGGTGATATAACAAGTGAGTTCACCTGTCAAAAACTCGTGTCACATGGGACAGCAGCAGTAGACATGCGCATGCATATGAGGCCTCTGCTGAACTGGCCTGTGCTTCACTTTGCATTACCTTTTAGTGCTGCTGCTGTACGAGTGGCTGTTGGGGTAAAGTCCACCGTCAGCATCCACAGCCGAGTTCAAACTTAGCTGAATCATGTGCTAGTTACCTCAAAGTTGAGACCCAGCTCCTTGATGAGGTACTTCTGAAGCTGCTGTCTGTCTTCTGGACCGCCATCCCAAAGCTGGTACCCCAAAAACAAACCGCAGCAGGGTCCACAGCAGCAGCAGCAGCAGCAGTGCGTTGAATGGCGCTAGGCAAGTGCTAGTGTATACAACTTGCTTGCCAGAACAGTGCCAGTGTTCCAAAGGCTTTAAGGCCAGCATGTGTTTGTGTATGAGCAGCAGGGGTCGACCGCTTGCGACTACATCCTGACCGCCACTGCTGCAGTTCGAGTTTGCTTGCACAAAAGCAGCAGACACGGTGGGCAGTCATGGAGTCTTGGTCTGACCAAGCAGCAGGCTCAGCAATGCAATCGGCGGTTAGAAGCGACTAGCTGGGCTTGAAACCGCAGGGTAGCCGCACCTTGAGGTGGAATATAGTTCTCAAGGGTTCTAGTTGCTGGCTGTCGGGCGGCACCCGCAAGACGCCTGCCAGCTCCTTGTACTCCTGCTTTGCTTCATCAAGCCGCCCCAGTCGCAGGTTCTTGAGCACTGTAAGTGACAAATGCATAGCATGTGTGCGAGGTATGTTTATACGGCTCGGAGTGAACAGGGATGAAGCTGCTGTTTTGTGTTATAAAGCACCAGCAAGTGCTCGAAGTGTCCTGCGGCGAATCAGGGCTCACGCACGTATGTGCCATGCAAATACAGACTGCCAGTTGTAGTTCTGTAAGAGCTTTCCATTGACACAAGCGCGTTATCGGCCGCGGACTGCCGAATGCAGATAGCTGTGATATTGGCACTGATGGCACAGATCTGGTCTAGACTGTACAGTCTGCTGGGCTCACCAGACAAGAAGAGGTATTCAGGTGT
>NSMO01014373.1:0-36558 GCA_002588565.1 Coelastrella sp. UTEX B 3026 | reverse complement strand
GCTGCTTCGACGGTCATGGCGGGGACCTGGTCAGCAAGTACCTAGCACAGCATATGACCGATAGAATAAGCAGCCAATTGCGAAAGGAAGACATTGGGAGTGATGCAGCAGTGGCTCAGGCTCTGACTGCTGCATTTAGCAGCATAGACAGGGAACTGAAGGTCACCAAAAAAGCACACCTGGTCGGCAGTACAGCAGTAGTAGCACTTGTCACGACCTCAACGGTACACATCTGCAGCTGCGGTGAGTGCATGCAGCGGTTGGCCTGTGGCCAACTCATCAACCGTACCTTTACTGCATGTTACATGCTGAACAGCTTCAACCGTTCTTGGTACTGCAAGCGCAAGTGTATAACACGGCCCTGTGCTCTTCACAGCTGCTTTTTCACAGACCTGCGAGCTTTGCCATGCGCTGTTTACTGCGCAACCCCTGGGTCCTGATGTGGCTCCGCTGCCTGTACAGTCGTGACATTGTTGCACTGTGTGCTGCAGGTGATAGCCGAGCTATCATTTGTCGAGGCTTTGATGCCGTCCAGCCCGTACAGGACCATACGCCACTGAGGGAAGATGAGAGGGTGGGTGTAGCTACATGAACTTTTACGCTAAGTCCATGGAGGGCCGACATATGCTGATTGCACTGCACACAAGGGTGTTCCAGGAACCCTGGAACACGATATGCCTCACTCCCAAGTGTACGTGCTACCTACTGATGCTCTGGCAGCAAAGGCATGTGGCCCTGAGAGTTCACAAGTGCAGCATTGAGTGTCTGGTTTAGGCACTGACTGCACCAACATATGGCGCAACATCTATGACTCAATCTGACACCATTGTCTATTCTCTCCTGCAGGCCCGGATACAGCGACTTGGAGGTCACGTGTTTCATCGCAATGGTGTGCGTGTAATGGGAGCGCTGGCAATGAGCAGAGCTGTTGGAGACCATGCACTGAGGCCCTACGGTAAGACATCCGTTAGGAAGCTGCAGGAAGGTCACTTGCATGCATGGGGCAGACTCAGCACTGATGTGCATGTTTGGTGTCTGCTACATTTATGTCACATCCACTCAAGTGGCGGGTTGAAATCACATGGCCGTAGCCCTTCCTGCGCTTGTTCATGAGGGTGGCTCCCAGCTATCCGGCAAGCCAGCCCAGTGGGACTTGAACCTAGCTGTAACATGTTGACCTGGTGCTGTACGCCAGTAGTCTGTCTGTGAGGTGCATGTGAGCGTATTGATTTGCCAGCAATATGCTCGTGTGGCTTTGATGCCGCGCTGTGCATCAATTTGGCTGTGACAGTCTTGTATAGGTTTGGTCAGGGTGAATGGGACCATCATGTTGTGTTATGCTGACTTACTGCCTGTGCTGTTGTCATTGTACGCAGGCGTTACAGCTGATCCAGATGTTGCACACTATCAACGTAGAGATGGTGATGACTATCTGCTGCTGGCAAGTGATGGCCTCTGGAACGTGCTCGCAAATAAGGTCAGTAGCATACTTAGCTGTCCAATTGCATGTTGCCAGGATACCCGCGAGTCACAGAGCCTGGCAAAGTCCATCATCTCGTACGCTGTTGTGCAATGTACGCTGGCATGTTTAGGGGTACCTATCTTGGCACAGCTGTGCAACATCTACTGCTGACGAGTGTTGCGTTTACATCTGCCCTTACAGTGTTGCTGCTGGTCATTGAGCATTTTCCTGGCACTGCAAGATACTGGGATAAATGACCCTCCTTTTTGCTGCGCAGGATGTGGCCTGCATCGTGCAGCTGCTACTAGTAGAGCTGTCTGCAGTTGGCGTCAGCAGACAGCGCATAAGCTCAATCCTGCCCAAGATCCTCACACGGATAGCCCTGCAGCGTGGTAGCACTGATAATATCACTGTAGTAGCACTAGACATCAAGCAACAGAGCAGTACTGATGCAGCTGTCCCCCAGAAGTCAGCCACCCAGGTACCTGCAGGAACACCTGCTGGCCTGAAAGCAGTAGACAGCGCGGGGCTACTGCTTGATGGTTGTAGAGATACCAGCACAGAACCCAATGGCAGTAGCGGGAAATTTGGGGAGGTTGCCTTACAAAGGTTAAAGCAAATCATAAAGACGGTATCTGCGTCTGACTGGGACAGCAGTAGAACTGCTGAAGTGGTTGCAGGCGGTCATCTGCTGTTGGAGCCAGCAGGAGCTACTGTTGTGGTGGAGCTGTGCCCTTCAGTAGGTGGGAAGAAGCCTCTGGGTCAGCAGGCTCAGCAGGGCCCTGCAGCTGTGCAGCAAGGTGCCACTGATGCAGGCACGGGGTTGCAGACTGAACAACAGCAGATGCGGTGGCCAGCCATCAGCCCACAGCAGCACAGCAACATTTCAGCATACGGCGAGTTATCAGCTCCCGGTGGATGGCAAACAGCAGTACAGCGATCAGTAGACCAAACAGAAGCAGCAAAGATAACAACCGCATCAACAATGGGCAGCGCTCTTGTTAGCCCCTTCGAAGTAGCTCAGCAGTTTGTGGCTGCAGTAATTCCTGAGGCCGTCTCGGCTCATCGGCCCCAAAGCAATGAAATAGTAGGCTATGGACCTCTAAGCCTCATTAGCCCCAACATAAGCAACATCGACAGTGGCTTAGCGACAACAATAGATGCACAGGCAAGTGCCTGGAGCCCCACAGCAAAGAAGCGGCGGTTGGTGACTACCAGCTCAGCAGAACAGAAGTTTGCTAGCTGCATACAGCAGCCGTATGGAGTGCCCAGCATATGCACCACGTTACAGCCGGCCAAAGTTCAGCGGATTGTTTTACCAGGAGCAGAGTATGTGCAGGAACGAGCTGCTACGGCTATGGTGCCGTTGCAATCCCTGGGCAGTTGGCCCGTGCAAGACAGTACTTGGATTGCCATGCAAGCTAGTGCATAATCGTAGTTGTGCTGTGTGTTGAGATTGTGCTGTTTTGCATAGCAGCTGCATTAGGCGGTATTGTAAGCCTGGGCCAAGTACAACATTGGTCAACATTTGACCTACAACACATGTCTTAGTGCAACATTGTCTGAGAACTAGCTGCCAGGTTACTTTAGATCGACCACAGATGGTGATTGCAATAGATTGTTTTTGTATTGGAACAGAATAAAAAGGCACCAGCGGCCCCATGTTGGCTTGCGGGCGCAGTGTTGACAAGGAATCAACTGTGCATCTCAGGGTGCATGCAAGTGTGATGAGCCATTCACAGTGGCAGCATTAGCTCAGCCGAGCTAGTCAGCAAAGATAGATAGAAGGAGTTGTCGAATAGTTGAAAAGGACTTATCTCTAGCCCGTGAGCTGAATAGAGGTGATTGAGATCGGCTAGTTAGTCAGTGGGTGGATATCCAGGCCAGCTAGTGGATATGATAATGCACACAAAAATATCTTTTGTCATGTTGCTGACAGTGCAGCTCTTACTAGCCCATTTGACTTGCATGGCTCAGTCACTTTCACTGAGACAGTGATCGTCCGTAAGACCTCTGACTGGCCTTGGTAATTGCACAAACACAGGTATTGTTGCTTTGTATGATTGTATTGATGCTGTCGGTTTTGGCGCGTGTTCGCAATCATTGATATCACTGGCAGGGATGTCGTCCGACGGCGTCCGGCCAGCACAGGGGAATGGGGCAGGCATCTGTTGGTGCCCAGTAGCTCATATTCTGTGTAAAGCATTAATGCTTAATCAAGCAATATTGCTTGATGGCATGCATCGTAATGTTTGCAGATTGTCAGTCAATTGAAGTATTGCTGGTCTGCATTACATAACTTTGTCAAGCAGAAACACTGCCAGCGGCTGAGTCCTGTAACGTTGACACATCCATCAAGGCAATTTACAAACGATGGCCAGGACCAGGGAGCCTCCCTGGTTGTATCCCGCCGTTCTTCTTCTTCTATATCCTGATGGTTGCAGCCACCAATCAGATCTCTAGAGTTGAGGCAGATGTCTCGCCCCTTCGGGGACGAGAGCGGACGGTAGGGAATGTGAAGTCGACCCGACACACACATTACCCTCCCTCAACTTACGCTAGCGCTCTCTTGAAAGCGCTATGAGCAGCTCATTCATTCATTCATGAGGCAGTTGCCTGATGACATTTGAATTGAAGGCATGAATTGATTCGAAGGGGTTACTCTCATATCAGAAGCAAAAACTTCATAATCTCAGCGGGCCCCGCTACGTGCAAGTCAACAAGTGACAAGTGAATCAATGCGTCCCATGTCGCACCCACACTGGGGTCATCCCCACTAGCATGAGCATCACTAGATGTGGAGCAGCAGAAGCATGCACAGGGCACGTCGCGCTTGCCGTCCACCAACAGGCAACAGATCTTCCGACCCTCCTGCGCCCACAACAATCACATGAACTAGCCATACCGGCTGGACAGCGCTGCACCACGCCAAGAACTTCCCCAACCCACCCTACAGCTTGCGCAGCAGCACTGCGTCCAATGAAGGCTTTTTGACTGCTGCTCACACAAGCACCATCCATATAGCATCCCTTGGTGGTCACTACTGCTCATCCTTTCGCAGTTCCCCATTTGATGCAGCACCTCCTGCATCCCCGTCCGCAACACCAGGGGGTGTAACCGGCACACTCCCAGCACTAGCTGGCCCTCCCATACTGCCAGCACTGCCCGCCTTCACACTCAGCCCATGCCCATCACCCCCGCTACCCCGCTTTTCATGTTGCAGCCCGCCTTGGCCCCTAGGCCCCCGCTGACGGTCTCGGTTCCCGCTTGCTGGTGTCCGGCCCATGCCGCCATGCGGGCTAGGGGCGGTAGGTGTCCCAGGGCCGCCAGTGCCGTGGCTCATGGGGCCATCTGCATGCTGACCCTGCTGCTGTCCTGCAGCGCTGGGTGGACGCATCACGCTGCCACCGGGGCTCATCGGCATGGGGTAGGCACCTTGTGGATAGAAGTTGGGTCGGGCTTGAGCACTACTGCCGGGAGGAATGCCTGGGCCAGCCATGTACATGTAGGGAGGCTGCAGACACAGAAACAAACATGTGCATGCAGCTGGGAATTTCAAGCTACATTTCGTGACTGCTGTGTGCCGGTCATCCGTCTGCCGTCCACGAATCAGCAACTCGGGCAGTGCACCAGTTCAGTCAAGCATTACGAAAGAACAAAATGTCCAAGTCAGCAGGTGGACTCTCCCAGCCCTACATCTCAATCAACAGCCCAGACTCAACTGCAACATGTGCTGTGAAAGGCGCCAACAGTTGGCACATAGACACTGCCGAGATGTATAAAGTGCTGCCAGCTGTGCCGCCTACTTGTGGCCCAGTCTTTGTTGGCCTCCACGTCAACCCTGACCCCCCACCCCCATGACGCACTAACCTGCATGCCTGACATCATGAAAGCCCCTCCAGCTGCATTTACCATCATCATACCACCTGGGCCTTGAGGGCCACCCGGGTACGGCATCATCACAGGCTGACCCTGGACAGCACAGCATCGGCGGCAAACGGTCAGCCAAGACATCAATGTGACATGCAGAGCCATCAAACCAAGTAACCGACAAGTTCAAGTGCAGCAACAGCAGGCAACGTGGTTTCAACACCAGATGTGCCATCTGATACCGCCTCAGACCCTGCCCAGATAGCACTGTCGGACAATCCTTCAAACTTTCATTAGGGAGCAAGCCACACAAATGAAACCCTGAGTTGCAGCACACCACACGCGGACATATTCAACTCACCACATATCTGCACAGTCTGAAAGTGACATGCCTTTTGACATCTACCCTGCAGCCTGATCTATGACGTCTGGTTATAGGCTTGCTGTAGCCTGATTGGACATAAAACTCAACACACGACAATGACAGAAGCCTATGCTGAAGCTCACTACCATGCTACACAGTACACAGCATCACCACCAGCAGCCACCAACCTGTATGTTTGCCATCATAGGAGGCATCATCGGCATCGGCATCATTGCAGCTTGCATCACCCCAGGATGCATCGCACCACTAGACATGCTCATAGAGGGATGCGGCATGCCACCCGGACCGTGTGGAGGTCCAAACATAGCATGTGGCCCCGGCTGGCCTTGGTTGTTGCCGCCGGGTGCTCCGCTGCTGTCTGGTGGCCCTCCTGCAATTGCATGTGAACCTGAGGGCGGCCCTTGACTGAAGCTGCTGTTGCCCTCGCCACCCCTGCTAACAGGCGGTGCTGGCTGCATGGCATGCGGGTGGGGATGCGCGGCATTGCCTGGCTGGGGATGGGGGCTAAACCCTGCAACAGGGCCGCCCGCTGACCCACTGTTGGGGCCACTACCCGGCCCGTCCAGCATGTGCGGCAGCGCGTGAGGCGGTAACATACCAGCACCGCCCATAGCGCCGATGCCTGGTGGTGGTCCGCCACTACTACTACTGCCAATTCTGCCTACCATATGTCCGCTGTCGGGTCCGCTGCTACCTCCACGGCCATGTGGTTGCTGCATACCCATCGCAGGGCTGCCGTAAGGCATGGGTGGTGGACCGTGATGGCCTGCATGCATGCCAGGACCCCCTGCCATACCAGGATGGGGCATATCAGGAGCCCCTGGCTGGAAGTGCTGCATGGCCATGCTGTGACCTGGCATGCCTTGCTGCTGCTGTTGCTGCTGCCTGGCATACACCATGTGGTTTGGGGTGCTGCCTGAGCTGCCGGGTGGTGTTGGGGTGTGCTCCCCATCACGATCATGGCTGTAGCCACCGCGGCTGCGCGGCTCCCTGCGACACAGTGAACCGGCAGCATGCATGTGTCGCTCAAACGAGTTTCCTCGATGAGAGAAGCAAGATTTGATGCAGCAATGCATGCAATAGCAATACATCTGAGTTGCATAAACTGCTGTTTCTTTGCTGCAAGCTGGTGCAGAACACAGCCCCAGGCATTGCTGCAGGTCCACAGTCATGAAGCAACTTCTTGCCTGCAACAAAGTTGCTTTGCATGACGGAGGAGCCAACAACATCACCACGTTTCGCACCGCCACTGCTCACCTATGCATCCGATGTCCTTCCTGGCCATGATCACCTCTGCTGTACCCTTCAGCTCCAGGGCCCCTCATACCCCCTTCAGGACCCTGAGGCCCAGGCCTGTGCAGCATCGGCGGCATCGGCTGCTGCATCGCAACAGCAGCCATCATCTGTGGCGGTGGTACCACCCCTCCATCACCCCTGGGATGCATGGGGGGAGGCACAGCACCCGCCATTGCTGCAGGAACTGGTAGAGGGCCCGCCTGCATAGGCGGTACAGGCGGTACACCTGGCAGGCCAGGCTGACCTGGCAGCCCATCCCCTGGCTGACCTGGCACTGGTACAGGCAGTACACCAGGGGCAGGTGGTGGGACCATAGCCATAGCTGCAGGGCCTCCAGCGGTCATCACCAACCCGCGCATGTGTGCTGGTGGCGCTGCAGGATGCCCCTGCATCTGCTGCTGCATTGCTAGCTGTGCAGGATCCCGATCAGGGCCCTGACCCTTGTGGCCCCTAGGCGGTGGATGAGGCCCTGCTGCACCCCGCTGATCACCATGCCGCTCTGCTGCACCACCTGACTTTGGCATGCCTGATGCAGGCCCTGCTGGTCCTGCGACTGCCATTGGTGGTCGAGGCATAGCCGCAACCTGCATCATGCCTGGTGGTGGCGCTGCTAACATGGCTGTGCCTGGCGGGCTCAATCCCACTGTGATGCCAGCTGGTGTGACCGCTGTTGGTCCCATGGCTTGGGGGGCAAGGACCATGCCTTGTGGAGTGACACCTACAGCTGCACGAACATGCAACATATGAATCCTCAAGCTCACTTAAACAGTCAATATGGCAGACAAGATGCTGTATGTGTGAACCGTCCACTGACAAACTACATCACTGATACCAGCTGTTCAGGAACGGTATCATCCCAGCCCTGCGACTTGTTGTGCACAAGTCACGCACAAGTCAGAGGTACCCACTAGTCTTACCTGTAGGTGCAGCTCCAGCTGCAGTCATGCCCTGCATGGCAGCAGCAGCCTGGTGAGGTGGCCCCATGACCTGGACACCAGCAGGCACCACCCCTGGCATCATTGCTGCTGCTGGCATCATGCTGCCAGGCGGCAACATGGCTCCTGCCTGTACTGCTGCTACGTGCATGGCTCCAGGGGGCGGAGGAACAGTCTGCAGCATCTGACTCTGGACACTGTTTGCAGGCACACCTGGATGCATGAAGATCGGTAGTTCGATGTATCAGTGATCAAGGTTTGTGAGCTAGAAGACCTATCAACTCAAGAACATGATATTGAAGCGCGCCACGAAGGGCACCAACATTGATGCCGAACTGTTGTTACCGGTGATCGTGGCAGGCAAGAAGCTCTGTATGAGAGAGGTATCATTCTGCAAGCCCCACTGTGCCCAACACCTCAGTTGGCCAGTACGCAGTCCAGATTAGATAGCTTAAGAGGCACAGCAGCCACCACACTATACTTAACCGTCAAGAAACTGAACCAATTATGCAGGCACAAATCATGCAAGCCAACTTGAACATGTAACTGTAACTGTGAAACCAACTGCTGTGCTTACCAGGAACACCTGGTCCCATAGGTGGTGGTTCTTGCTGCATGCGCCCTGGCACTGGTGCAAGCCCTGGTGGAGGTCCTCCAGCTGCTGCTGCTGCCGCTGCTGCAGCAGCTGCTGCTGGTACTCCAATCGCCACCATACCAGCGCTGCCCTGGGGAACTGCCATGCCATGTGCTTGGCCTAGTCCAGGTGGCATTGAATGCACCATTTTCTGCTGCTGTTGCTGTTGTGCATTGCTGTGGCCGCTGCTAGCTTCAGTAGCAGCTGCAGCAGCAGTACTGCTGCTACTGCTGCTCGGCCCTGCAGCTGCTGAACCTGCAGCAGTAGACATTGTACTGCTGGCGAAGCTAGGCACAAAGGGCTTAGCATTAATGTTGAGGGTGAAGGGCTTTGCATTGGGGTTCAACTTGCTGAGCTTGGGCTTGGGAGCCGGCGGTTTAGCATCAGCCCCTCCTGCTGTTTCAGCAGCCTTGACACCTTTCTCCCCTGCAACAGCCCCTGCTGCTGCTGCCGTGTCCTTTGACTTAGCGCTGTCCCCTGCTGCAGCTGCTGCACGCGGTGATATGTCTATCCCTGGTGGTGCTGCTGGTGCTGCTTCTGCTGCATTGCCTGCGGCAACTGCTGCTGTCAATGAGCTGGGCTGCTTGAGTGCTGATGACAGAGCTGACTGTGCTGCTGCTGCGTCACGCTGAGCTTGCAGCTGCTGCTTGTAGCGGATGAACTCCTGCCGAGTGAGCTCATCAACCTGCAGACAACCAGCCAGCCAGATGGGTTACGTAAAGGACTGTCAACAATGAGCACCACATCACTGTGAACCCCAGTGAGTCTACTACAGCACGTACGTTACCTTGCAACGTGAATGTCGCTGCGCATCCACAGCCCTAAACATGCGCCACAATGACACAGGATGGCACCAGGGCGGCACCAAGCACGATATAGCCTACACATGCACCAGTCATGCATCCTAGACTATGAGACAGTGATCCAAGGAAAAAGCATACCAGAGGTTATGCAAAGCAAAACAACCACTTCCACCAATGTCGCAGCAGCATTGGCCACAAGAGCTGTAACCACAACGCAACATGCAGAAGTGTTGTTGCAGCCAAGCCCACCCACCTTTGTGACCCCAGGCTCCAGGTTGAGTGCCGCTAACTTCTGCGGGTCACTAATCAACGGTGACGCCAGCGGAGACTTCAATCCCTTAGGAGTGCCGTAAGGGCTGTTCTTAGTCAAACTGCCACCCGTCAATGACATACGCATCTTATTGACCTCTTTCCTAGGGTCTATCTCCCCACCTGGGGCCGAGCCAGCCATCCCTGGGCTGATGCTGAGCCCTGGAGCCGACCCTGATAGGGCATTGCTGCTGCTACCGCTGGCGCTAGCCCTAGCAGGGATAGATACTGGTGCAGATGCTGTAGCAGGAGGAGGTAAGCCCGGTGGCGCTCCTAGCGGCTGAGCAGTAGCTGCAGCGGCTGCAGCGACAGCAGCGGCTGCGCTGCTAGCGCTAGGTGCTGCAGCAGTGGTACTGCTGCTAGTTGACTGTGCAAGTCCAGGTGGCTGCTGAGGAGCTGTCTGGGGCCGCTGGTGCTGTTGTTGTTGCTGCTGTTGTTGCTGCTGGTGCTTCTGTACAGCACCTGTGAGAGCACTGAGACCTGAACCTGCTCTAGACCACGGTGCTGGCTTCTGCTGTGGTGCTTCAGCTGCGCTGCTGCCGTTCTGCATTCTGCTGGGGTGTATGTGGTGGTGTGATGTTTGCTGCAGACGGGCCAAGTCCTCAGGCCTGATGACCCCAGAATATTTGTCTTCTTCGTCAAGCTGCGACAGAGCATACAGCAAAGAGTAGACCGTCAGTGGTAAGAGCAGCGTCAGCAGTCTATCATATCTGTAACATTCAACAACTCAGCACAGCGGTGACAATCAAACAAGGCGCCATCTGCTAAGAACACTTGGACACCAGCAAGCATGCAACTGATGCATGAGAAGCCAGTGATGATGATTCGCCACGCAACTCGGCACAACATCATGCATTTAGACTTCCCCGACACTTGCTACCTTGCTCAGCAACTGCTGAGACAGCGGCCGAGTGACGAGGACAGCAGCTACCAAGGGTGGCACTCTGCTGCTGTGCACCTACCCCAGAGTCATCAACTTCTTGTCCACGCTCCTCAGCAAGATGTGGGTTGCTTGTATCACCACGCTCAATCTCACGAGCAATGCGAGCAGCTGTCTCCTCATCAATAAGGCACCTGCAGTCATGGACAGTCGCGCAACTCCGCTCGCATACGGTCCGACAGCAACTGCTCTGCTGTCCAGCGGCTATGTTGATGTTGCACAATGGCTGGTGGCTCAGTCCTAACCTACCTGCTTCACAGTGTGGTGCAATGTCACAGCCAATCCACTGAGTGCTGCCACATGTCACTGCTGGTCTTGGCAAATCAACTGCCACTACTACTGCTCACAGCATTGCTAGTCAGCACTGCAACAGCAGCTGCAGCTAGCTCAGTTGTCCTCGGCAGACTACTGAGAGAAGAGCTGGCCACAGTGTGCCAGCTGCTACTACTGTCACAAGTTCTGTGCTAATGCTACAGCAGCTGCGGTTTGCTCACTTGTCTTTGTCCAACTTGACAGTGTAGTACTCCTCATTCCATCCACTCTGGTAGCCAAACTTGCGCTCGTTGACCGCAAACTGGTCCCAGCCTGACTCATTGTCCTCTAGACCAAACATGGAGGCATCTGCGCTATCATCCGGGTCAGGCATCCACGCCACAAGCTCACGGTTGACCAGCCTGCACAACGAGTACGTGAATCAACAAAGGTGTTCTCATTATGTTTTGCGAGGTACTCTGTTTGTACTCTGTACCGAGTGCTGACCTACCTCACAAACATATATGAGGACCAACTGCTGCACGGAAAAAGTGCATCTGGCCATAGCTCCTACGCCCGCGTCCCAGCTACTGCTGTGAAGCAAAGAGTGCGTTTCGGCTCAACACTGCCTCTCATCATGTTTGCTACTTCTATGGCGCCAACTGCAGCTGTAGCAAACAAACTGCCGAAAGCCAACGCCCCTACTCACCCTCCTCTGCCGCGTGAAATTGCTGCGTCTGTTTCGAAGCCGACATCATACTGCTCTGCCCCCAAATCCTCAGGGCTCATGCGAACATCCTTTGCCATGATGCCTGCTATGTCATCTGAGTGAAAGACCTTCACGTGCTCTGGCTTCTTGGCTATGGCCTGCAATACAGCACAGCACAAACACTGATGATGAGCTAGCAGACAAATGGCTACTGCCTGCATTACAGCACGTGATGATAAGCTAGCAGACAGATGATGAACCAATGCAACCCTGCGAGGAACTCCTGCGGGTCAGCTGCTGCCATATTGTTTGCGTCAGATGAGGATGTCACCGTCACCGACAGTGGTGTGGCTTGTACTTGTGGTTTGTGTGACAATCGGCAGCTGCACCAACCTCAGCTGCAAGCCTAGTGCAGCTGACAGTGGCCACATGAACTGCGGGAGAAAACACTCCAGCTCAAGATGAAACTGCTACAGCTACTTGCTAAAGGACTGCAGCTGCTGCAACGGTGCTGGGTGGAACACTGGCACATGCAGCTGCTGCAAAGATTGCAGGATCACTACAGCGCTGCCATACGCAAGAGCTGCCACCGGCGGATAGTCCACACAATGCCACAACTACTGCCCACCTGCAGATCCTCTGCTGTTACACTGGGGTCCTTTGTAACTTTGGCATACTTGAGCACCACATGTGTGTGTTTGCCATCCACTTTCATAGTGTGGAATATGCCCTCGTGGACTGTACCGTCAATCAGCTGCCAAACAAGTTGTGCGCAAAGTAGCAACATACGTTATGTGGTTGGACCAGATGAAGTCTGGTGGATCAAGCACTTGGTGCTGCAGATATGTTGTGGTGCTGCAGCCCTGCACAGGTATCTTGTGTGGGGCAGATATCTGCCAACATCGCAGGAGCAGCTTGCATGCACAGGCGGGCTGCACTATGTCCCTGGGATAGCTTTATCACCAGTACAAAGCCGCAGAGCTGCTATGTGAGCTGCTGCACGAGATCGGCAGACGAGCTTGCAGGTGTTGGTTTGAAGCGGGCAAAGGCGCTGAGACCTGTCTTCACCACACACCTGCACCTCGACCTTGTAGCCAATAAGAACCTCCGCACAAAACAGGAGCCTTTCGTCAACGGGCCTGTCCTGGACCGCAACCGAGGCTGATGACGCTGCTTCCAGCATCTCCAGCTCGGGCCCTTGGGTCCCGTTCACCTCTGCCTCCACTTGTGCCATGACCAAGTTGAATGCTACGTACTAGTAACGTTTCGAAGACTGCCCAGCCATGTGGGCCGGGAAAGTGGCCAAACCGCGCAGCGTGCCCTGCTTTGATGCTCGCTGATACACTGATCAAACAGGACTTCCTTTTGAACCCACAACCGATCAAGCCTAAGGCTGCCTGGAGAGGGCCAAGCTGTGCGGTTTTGTTACTTGTACTCTACGAACGCAACGGGCTGGAAGTGGCATGACCATCATCTTTGCAAATGTGATTTGATATCAATGCTGTTTCTGGCGTAGAGCGGTGCACTTGCGTTGTACGCCCACCAGCTCGGTTGCGGTGCACCTGCTGCCGTTAGAACAAGCTGTTGCTGGATCGCAGCGGTTCTGCCATTCTAACAGCGTGCATTGGATCATCACCATTGTGTCATATTGCCTGCCTCCAGGAGAGCGGTCAGAGCTTGGCACTGGCAATGTTAGCTATCACCCACTGGGCTGGCACCAGCTGGAGTGCAGTAGTGTGGGCACCAGCTGCTACGAAGCGTTGCTACTCAATGACTGGCGGGCTTGATAGTGGGTGTTTCTACGATGAACATGAATGTGTAAAGCAGTTCAATCAGCACTGCCAGGGTGTCACAGGCTGCCGAGCAGCGCCGCGTGCTGGCAGCACCCAATGCGGTTGACACCATCAGTGAACCACTGCTGTGCCTTTTACTGATGACGCTTTACTGTTCACACAACCGCGATCATGGCATTCATTTGCTATACGATGGCGCTGCCAACCAGGGTGCTGTCGACCCAACATATACTGCATGTTGACGACCACTGCCAAGCTTGGAAACGCCAGCAATACTCTTGCACCACAGCAGCTGCTTCTCAGACTACCCTTGTCCACACCACCCTTACATCCGTATAATGCTGTTATTGCCAGCTGATATCTATATGATACAAACATTCTGTTGCTGATCCTTACTGGCTGGCATATTGGCGCGTCCACTGGCGAGCTGCGGGCAGAGCAGCAACAGCAGACACAAGTTGGTCATTCCGCATCAAAGAGAGAAGGGGTACTAATGCTGCGCTCAAGCAACCTCAGCTTGTCTCAATGCACGCACTTGCCATGGCAACATATGTTTGACTCAGTAAATTTGTCAGCAATAATGGGCAAAGTTGCAGCTATCACATGATCAAGCCTTGATCAGGCTGTTTGTGTAGAACTGCTGCAAGCTCAGATCAATATCATTGCATCAGACTCAAATCTGAAACCATACGATAAATGCTCTGCATCTACCTGGTGCGAGCAACATTGGCTCACACTACAGAAAACAAGGCCTTGCATAATTGCCACGGCGCTCGTCCTGACGACTGCTGCAGGAACACCTGCGCTGCACCTACCTGTCTCTACTGCCTGCTGCTCATTCTCCTTCCAGTGTTTTGCTACGTTGTCTGCCAGAGGATCATCTGGGTTGGGCGCACTCAACAATGCTTGGATACTGCAACGGCAAGACAGCACAACATGATGATGCAAAGATCAAGGACCTTGTTGGTACTGCAAAAAGCGCACCTATGGGTCATCACGCGACCATGGGTTCAGAAGCTACTAGCAAGCATGCTCTGCTGCATAGTAGCTGCTGGTCACCACGGCACACTTGGTGCTGTTGAGCTAGTCCTGCGCGAATTGTTGACCTGTTCTAAGTGGCGCATAGTGTGCATACGACTGCTGTTCAGGAGTGTACCGCTAGCAGCAGCTGCAGGCCATAACTCAAGGCACATTGCCCCTGACGCAAGCAGTTACTGGCACTGCTGCTTGCACTGATTCTGTCTGCATCC
Source organism: Coelastrella sp. UTEX B 3026 (assembly GCA_002588565.1). Classification (NCBI taxonomy): domain Eukaryota; kingdom Viridiplantae; phylum Chlorophyta; class Chlorophyceae; order Sphaeropleales; family Scenedesmaceae; genus Coelastrella; species Coelastrella sp. UTEX B 3026. The sequence continues at coordinate 21,920 of NSMO01014373.1, read as the reverse complement.
TGCAGGCAGCTTGCACTGCTGGTTGCATCCTGCATGCTGTGGTGCCATCCCTAGTACCTGAGCAGCACTGTGCGAATCTGCAAGGCTGGGCTCCACTTATCCTTCAAAATGTCTAAGCATATGCGTCCTAACTTGTCAATGTTGGGATGGTAGATCTTCGTCAGGAATCGGACCTACAATGGCAGGGATCACACTTGGCAATGATGAGCATCCTGCAGCTGCTGCGCTATTGCTGACAACACGCTCCTCCAGCACCATAAGCTGTGACCTGGCAGGATACACGCGCCCTTGTAGGCTGCTCACCTTGGGTGGAGCCATCGGATAGTCTTCGGGCAAAAACAGTTCCAGCTTGAATACGCCACCTGCGATGCACAGAAGCGGTAGATAGGATAATCCAACCAACAACCCTGCAGCTGCTGCCTCTCGTGTTCTACAGCGTCTGTGAACTGGCACCCACCTTCATATGGAGAAGATGTTGGTCCAAGAATCATAACATTGAAGTACCGCAAGTTATCTTCAGATGGTGAAGCGCTGATGCCGGGTGCTGCAGCACAACAGCAGTGGGATCAGTACGCTGGGAGCTCAAGAGGGGGATGGAAGGCGTCCCAGCGTTCTGCAACTATCGCACCTGGTTCTGTCAGTAAACGCTGTGTCTCCTGTTGCAGGAATCAGCAAAGGGATTAGCTGCAAGTACATGCAATCGAGCACTAGGCAGGCAGGCACAGTAGCCCAACCTTGATGATGCGCCTGGGCAACTGTGCTGCTTGACTAGCTGCTGCCATTTTTATGAGCCCAACAACGTCGTCTAAATCTGTGTGAACTAGAACTCCCCCTCAGCGTCCCTCAAGAGCCCCTCTGCTGGGTCTCCCCGGTGCCTCAAATAAATGAAAATGTCGCAGTCATTTACTTCGAAGCTGCATTGTCATGCCTCAGGGATTTGTCGCGGGGCTTCTAGTGCTAAGACCTCCCTGGGCGCGAAGTTTTGGTTGCGTGCTGGGGGCGTATGATCGTTTGTTGGTGGTGTAAGCGCTGATCTGCTTCTCTTGTGTTGTAAAACCAGCTCGAAAACCGTTCCGCCTTGCTATAGCTGACTGTCGGGAGTGCTGCGGGCTTTCTTGAACCAAAACTTTCAGCGGAGACGCAAACCAGGGCTTCAAGATGATGCCCATGATGGGAATGGTAAGAAGCGGCCAGACGGAGCCCGTCATACAGCCACAGGACAGGCTGCCAGTATCCTCACTGGTCGATCTGCTGTGTGCAGCAACCGCAAATCATCTTGCTCAAAGAGGGCACAGACACGAGCCAGGGCACACCACAACTTGTAAGCAACATCAACGCATGCATGGCTCTGGCAGACACAGTGCGCACCACGTTGGGCCCCAGAGGAATGGATAAACTCATCCACGACGACAAGGTAATGGACCTCAAGACTGCATACCGAGCACCAGCAGCAATGCAGACTGTGCAGTAGGGCAGAGCTTCCCCCGAAGCACACTGCAACACACATCTCAGTGCCAAAGCAGCTGTAGTTGCAATCATGCCTCCCAGGCTGGCATGGCTATCACCCTTATGTCTGTCATTGCCAGCAGATACTGTTACAAAGTATCTGCTCCCCTGTTCAGCAGCAGCACTGCACCAACCACGGTGCCGCAGGGAGCTCTTGGTTGGACGATACACTCCATCACAAACCGGCAGCAGCATGAACGATATGACCTTGTCCCTGCAGGGTCGTGTCACGATTTCAAACGATGGTGCCACCATCATGAAGTTGCTGGATGTGGTACACCCTGCAGCTAAGACCCTAGTAGACGTATCGCTCTCACAAGACGCCGAGGTAGGCCCGCCCCTGACAACATGGGGTTCAGTCAGCGATGGCAGCACAGCTGGGCGGCCTGCCATTGGCAGGCAAGAGCATCATCAACCTGCAAGTGCACAATCATCGGCTGGGCTGTAAGCATTGATCAACCTGCTGCAGCTGGCCGAAGCAGATCACAGAATCACAGCAGCAGCAAAGTGTACATTGATAGAAGCATGCACAAGGTACGCATGAAGGGCTTGTGATGAGCTAGATTCAGGGTCCTGGTTGATACAGCTTGCCTTCCCATCAGCAGTGCTGTGCATAACCATATCTAGATAGACAGTCAACTGCGTGTCGCGAGCTGAACTGTGCGCATGCAACCAACACACCACTGTTTTGCTGTCCTCCACCCTATTCCTCCACCGCGCACTTTGTAGGTTGGTGACGGCACGACGACAGTAGTTATCCTTTCTGGGGAGTTCCTGCGTGAAGCAAAGCCATTCATTGAGGAGGGCGTCCACCCCAGGGTGAGGCAGGCTCAGAGATTTGCGCATGTTCATACAGTGTGACCTGGCAGTTGTAAGACTTATGAAATATGTCAAGCAGATGTGTAGGGGGCGCGCGTGGCAGTGCATCATTGCAGCGTACTAGGGTGCCAGCAGCAGAGCCTGCAAGGGGCATCCTGGCAGCTGACCAGCAGTTGGCTGGGACCAGCCAAGTGTCTCAAAAGGCAATAAGGTTGACCAATATTGAAGTCAGGCAACAAGGATGTGTGTGAGACTTCATGACAGCTTAGCCTGATCAATAGTTTGAGCAAACGAAGCGACCAGCAATCAACAATCGCGCTTGGGTCCTTTGCCCGACTCGGTTTTCCGCATTTTCATCATATTGTATTCATTGTCCAGGGTTGGAAGGCCGGCGCAGGCTCCATGCTCAAAGGCTGCTGTGGCTATATCTATCAGCACTTTGTGGCGTCTCTAACAGGTCCTATTGTCGTGCCGCTGTCTTGCAGAGCATCATCAAGAGCTACCGGCAGGCGTGTAACCTCGCAGTGCAGAAAGTAAAGGAGTTATCAGTCAGTCTTGAGGGCAAGGGAGATGAGGAGAAAAGGGAGCTACTGTTCAAGTGTGCAGCAACAAGCCTCAACTCAAAGCTGGTAAGGAGGTCTGGGGCATGTGTGGGTGTAATGTGTGCAAGGGTGTAGAAGGGAGCACATTAGGTGCAGAACAAGCAGGCACGCCCTGTGAAACGCATCAAAACCCATGTTTGAGGTTGATAGATCTCAAGTTTAAAGCCTTACAGTGCATGTACCTCTGGGTCCTAAATATGCCACAGGGCCTGGTCAGCTGAAGGAAGAGTCCAGGATGGCGGGGTTGCTGCTAAACAGTTTGCTGTTCAGTGTTTGATAAGATGTCTTATCAACTGACACGGCTTTTGAAGCGCCGTACCAAATTGCAAATGGACTTGCCTGTATCAGCAGAAAGCAGAAAGGCGGCTGCACATTGTGCTGTGGTTCGTCGGTTGGGGCACTTGTTGTTTCGATTGAGCGCACAATGTACCCAAAATCGTTGTCGACTGCGTATTCTGTGCAGGTAATTGAGGCATGGCTTCTTTGTCAGATTTGTGTACAGGTGTACCAGGCATATGCTTTGATGAGGCGGCGTACAAGCTGTAGCCCTGCCTCGGGTGTGAAGCTTGTTGCACACAGCTCTGCCAAACAGGCCTGCAGTCTGCGACTTACATGCTTGCATCGCAGCAGCAAACACAAACTAGCCACTGAAGGCCACCCTGACTGCTGCAATCTGAACAGGTATCCGGGGAGCGTGACTTCTTTGCCAGGATGTGTGTAGATGCCGTCAGCTGCCTTGACAAAGCCACACTAGATCTGAAGATGATTGGTATCAAGAAGGTCATTGGAGGCGGCTTGAGAGAGAGCTTCCTGGTCGATGGTGTGGCATTCAAGAAGACTTTCAGCTATGCAGGATTTGAGCAGCAGCCCAAGGCCTTTGACAGTAGGTTAACATGCGCTACACCCAAAAGGGGTGTAGGCAAAAGGACTCTTGATGTCTCGAGCTGCTTCAGCTGCTGCATGTCTGCTGCTGTTGTGTAGCTTATACATGGGGTCTAGTGTGTCAGCTGTACATTCCCACATTCCCCAAGAGCGTGCGCGCTGGTTGAGTCTGGGGACTCCGTATATCACCTTATCATACCGCAGAGCATAGCAGCCCTTCTCGTTTCAAACAGTGCACCTGAGTGGACCGTGTGCTGATCGACACGCATGACTGCTGTGCTGTGGCTGCTGCTGTCCTTGTTCTAACCAGGTCCAAAGATTCTTCTGCTCAACATTGAGCTGGAGTTGAAGAGTGAAAAGGAGAATGCTGAGATCAGGCTTGATGACCCCGCAAAGTATCAGAGTATTGTGGATGCAGAATGGAACATCATATATGATAAGTTGGCGAAGTAGGTGGTTAGAGACTGGGGGCCTGTGTGCATGCTTGCATTGTGGTTGCTGGCCACAGCTGCCTTGTGCATCTGTGCATCTGTCTGATGTCAGCTGCTGTGCTAAAGTACTGCGTTGTTCCCAACTGACACAACGCAGAGTGGCTTGCGGATGTCAAATGCACATGTGCCAGTGCTAAGACCAGCGAGTCGTCTACGACTCATGACGAGCGTCTTGCTGATGCAGCATTGCAGCCTGATCCCAGCCGACACTTGGGAGTAAACGGCGAGTAACAGTCCAACAGCCAGGTTGTGACCATGGTGTCTTGATGCCTAATGCTGTGTCGCTGATCCTGCAGGTGCGCAGAGAGCGGTGCTCAGATAGTGCTCAGCAGGCTAGCTATTGGTGATCTTGGTACACAGTACTTCGCAGACAGAGGGATCTTCTGTGCCGGGCGCGTGCCAGATGACGACTTACAAAGAGTTGCCAAGGCCACAGGTAACTGGGGGCGAGCTTTGCTGTGACTGATGTAGTCTGCTGCTGGTCTGGCGGTGCTGTCCTTACATGATGACAAACACGTCAGCACTGCATGTTACTCTGTAGTTGGTTACTCTGGTGTGTTGGTGGAGCACCGAGTAAACAGTCTTTTGCTGGGGTGTCGAATCTCGTTAGGCTGTACCGCAGTCTACGGCTCATGGGTGTGTGTGTGCATGTGTGTATCTGTGCTGCAGGTGCTCGGGTGCAAACAACAGTCAACAACCTAGACAAGGCAGTACTAGGCACATGTGCACGCTTCGAGGAGAGACAGGTGTGCAGCATGCTACCTGCCAGCATGGGCTTTGCAGATGAAACAAGGCACAGCAGCTGTTTGCTAAGACACCTGTTGCTTTGCTTCACTGCGGACCATCGCATGCGACCACAGTCAGAGCCATCCAGTAGCTGTTTGTTCTGGCTGACAACCGCCAGTGACCAATTCATGTTCTTGGTCCACTGGGGAATGAAACAGTTGCAGTTGGCTAGACTTTCTTTCCTACCCACCACATGCATAGGTCAACGTTGGAACAAATGCTATTGATGATGATTTTGATTGGACTTGCACCTTGTGAAGCCCCACACTGTGCTGATATGTTATTGACCAGGGGCCACTGTCCAGACATAGTGCAGCACATGTGTGAAAGCTAGTAAAGCATTAAATAGGGCAAACCTAGTAAAGCATCGTACATATCTTGCATGGCGGCAGTTGCTGACAATCCTCTTATTTTTCATGCATTGGTGTGTCATGGTGTGTTCCTGCAGGTTGGTGGTGAGCGTTACAACTTGTTCACAGGCTGCCCTCAAGCCAGGACCTCCACCATCGTGCTGCGTGGTGGCAGTGAGCAGTTCATTGATGAGGCAGAGCGCAGCTTACATGATGCCATCATGATTGTGCGCAGAGCACTCAAACATGCACATGTGGTGGCTGGAGGGGGTGCCATCGATATGGAGGTGGGTTAGTGTCCAACTGCACTATTGCACAAATGGTGAATGTGTGGCTGCAGAGGGACAACCCCAACCACGCACAGTGTCTTCTCAAGTTGCGCCAGGGCCATGAAACACTACACAGAGGCTTACTTTGGCCCGGCCCTTTCCCCTCTTCCTCTTTGTCAGACTCGCCCCCCCTTTCTCTCTGCCTGTGTACATTGCTTGCAAGCAGTCCCCTACTGCTGTGTATACTGCAAGATTGACCGGTGTCAGTAGTCTATCTGACTCCGCATGTGCTGCTTTGATGCAGCTTCCTGTTGGCAGTGCACGCTTGCAAGACACACCCAAGCAAGCTGTGTATGCTGGTATCTTGATGCAGCTACAGACGCCTTTAAAGTGCTACCAAACAGTCTGCAGATTCTTACTGTGTTGCTCAAGTACTGTGGTGTTCTGTTTGCCGCCGCAGTTATCACGTGCCCTGCGTGACCACGCCCGTACAATTCCTGGCAAGGCCCAGCTCTTCATCAACAGCTATGCCAAGGCGCTGGAGGTGATCCCACGGCAGCTCTGTGACAATGCAGGCTTTGATGCAACAGACGTGCTTAACAAACTCAGGCAGAAACACGCACTGACTGATGGATCTGGCAAGGTATGGTATTCTACAGTGATATTTTGATGTTGCAATGCACCTGTCGTAGTAATCAACACCTTCAAGGTTCGACTTATTGTGATTAGATGATGCATTGCTCTTACCTGCCGCAGCGTAAAGAGGGAACAAACCAAGTGAGGTGGCCATGCAGCCTCGCGTGATCAACACTTTTTGGATCTCTATGTGTGGCCATGGAGCTATGGCTGGTGGGTAGCTTATGCATACTATGCGTGCGTGTGTATCCTCCTGTCCTGCAGTACTTTGGCGTGGATGTGAACACTGGTGGCGTGGTCAACACCTTTGATGCCTTTGTGTGGGAACCAGCGCTGGTCAAACTCAACGCTATCCAATCAGCCACAGAAGCAGCGTGCCTCATCTTGTCAGTAGATGAGACTGTACGGAACCCAAAGAGTGAGGCACCCGATGCAGCAGCTATGCCAGGGGGAGGCAGGGGCATGGGGCGAGGGGGGATGCGCGGTGGCAGGGGTAGGGGCATGAGGCGATGATTGACCGAGTTGTGAGGGGTAAATGCCGGGCAGTTTGTGCAAACATGCAACTGGTACGCGTTCGCAGATGCTTTGTGGACTGTGATTGCATGGGTGTCTTAGCAGCGCTCATCACATGTCATGGCTCAGTCACATTCAGATGTGCAAGAGTTGGAGTCGCTGCTGCCTTACGTAAGGTATACCAAGTCCGGAGCATGTACTGTTGCATCAAGCGCCTGGCGCCTGGATTTTGCTGCCAGGAAAAGCTCATGCAACATGGTATGCCAAGCACAGTGTGCACTTGATGATGGGCATCGCACTGACGCTCCGACCAGGCCGCCAGCTTCAAGCGGTTTGCGTGTATGCCGAGCCCGAGGCTGTGAAAAGTGTGTTCATTTCTGGTTACCCCTGTACAAAGTGGCCCCAAAGCGTTCCCAAGTGACCTCCTTTGGGAACACTCTGAGAATGCTTTGAGAAATTCTGGATGGGTGACAGTGTGAGGTCTGTTACGTGCCTGATCAGTTTCAACTCCGAAGAGCTTCCTCAACTCCGAAGAGCCTTGAAGTGTGGCACCAAACCCTCAGCGGCCCTCGCAATCGCGCAGCCGTTGGCTCGGCTCGGAATGCTCGTAGCGTGCTTCCAGTTGAAGTAGACGTCGATGTAACAAACTCCGAGTGAAACCACGCTTACGATGCCGTAATGGCTACCGTTCGAAACCACCATGTGCCAGCCTCAACGCCGCCGCGTTTGGTTTTGCACACGGCGTGCAGGAAAGTGCAAACAAATCAGTAGTCGGATTTGAAGCAGAATTTGAAGCAGAGAATCAGCAGAATTGGCCCCGTTCGGACGATGCGTCGCTTCGTGTGATATGCCGAGTCTGTCCGACACGCGTGCACGGCAGCACCGCCCTCGGCCCGGCGTCCGAGCCCGTGCGTTCTCTACACGGTGCTGCTCAGCGCACAGTTTATAGATAGCGCACAAGTTGTCTGTCAGCGCACAGTTTGTAGATTATGTTGCTGAGTTCTTTCTGAGTGCTGCTAGACAGGATCGCTGTTCGTTGAATGTCTGAGGGCTAAGTCCGCTGAGGTAGTGCCGAGCGCATTGAGAGCTAGCAACAGTGCCAGGTGGTGCCCGGTTACCAGGCCCAGCTGGTCCTGTTTGTCTTTCATTTTGGCATCAAAATCAAATTGTGTCTGCAAGCACAGTGTGCACGTGCACCATGAAGGGCAAGCCCATGGGGGCCACTGGCCACTGTCGCAGCGCGGAAGTCGTTAGCGCGACGTTTCCCCACTTGTTAGACACCCGGTGACAGTATGACAGTGTCTGAGCCCCTAGCATCCCTGTTTGACCACGACGTGTCGGCGGCACTGATGGCATTGAAGATCAAAAGAAACCCTCAGCATTAGACATTCTGCAGCCACACAAGGCTGAGGGCAACCATCAGCCTGAGCGCAACCATCAGCCTTATCGCATAGGCAAAAGCACAAACAAACTTGAAGTTGAACCCTGTGCTCACAGTGTGGCATAAACACTCCAATCAGCAACTCCTGGTACTGTTGCATTGCGACAGTACCTGATGGGTTCTAAATGCAGATCATGAATGGTCCCAATGTGGTACGGCACTAGCACTGACATCAGTTTGTGCTGGCAACCGTTATCTTGCCCCCAGACGGTTAATGATTCACTGCCTGCTGCCACATATCGTACAGGGCTCCTGCCATCACTGCTGATTTCCACCTTGTTGCTGTGGAATTTCCTAGCTAAATGACCGTACCCTTGTGCAGGGCCCTATCAAAGACTTGCATGCCAAGTGGTGCAAGACTTTGTTCTGGTGGGCTAGTGCTTCGCCGGTGACAGCAGCTTGTCTATTTGAGGCTGTGCGCTGTCAAGCACTGCTTGGAGCTTCCTGCTGTCATGCTGCAGACATTGCAGGAGACAGAAGGACGGTAATAGAGTTCAAGCAGCAGGCACTTTGTAGCACACAAATTCAAGGGATTATGAGCCCAACCAAGGTATCATCTGTGCAATGGCAAGGAGCATCCTCTATCAAAACGTTACGTTACAGCTGGAGAAGTTTGGCAGACAGAATGATGCTTCAAAGAGCACAGTCAGCTCAGTGTAGAAGCACCCAGTGGTTACCCAAGCATTTACCCGGCCAACCCCGCAACACAGTGTGAGCATCATGGCTTGTAGTGAACCTACTCTGTGCGCCAGTGTTATAAGCTCATCCAGAACTTCCTCCAGCTTGTACCCTGCAGCTCCCATGAACTTCGTAATGAACGCTGTGAACTCATCAAACTGTAACCGCCGGTCCCCGTCACTGTCATGTGATGAGAGTATGCTGGCGACCTCGGTTAGCAGGGAGGTCACATCCTGCATGTGCAAGACGCGGCACTCACATCGGCTGGCTACTTGGGTGGAGAGCCACCGTGTTTGTGAAACGACTCCAGGAAGCACTGGCACTCAAGGGCCTTTGGCAGGAATGGGCTAACAATGTCTACAAACGGTCAGACGCCATTCATTGGACAGTGGTGGGGCACTTACACAGATAAAGTGAGTGAGTGATGATAAAGGACCTGCATGCTACACCAATTCAAGCTGCTGTGTTAACCTCCAGTGCAGTTTGCCGTCAGTAAAGCAACATTGGGCTAGTTCAGCTGCAGGTACCTGCTTGCCAGTGATAGGTTTGAACTTTGCCAGGCCTTGACACAGCTCGTTGAAGGTGATACTTCCATCACCAGCCCTGTCCCAAAGCCGAAACAGCCGCTGTAGCTTCTCAGTGCTGTTGCTGTGTGCCTGTTGGCTGGTGGTGCTGTTTGGGTCAGTTCCATCAAGGCCTGCTGCTGCTCCAGCTGCCGCTGCCGCAGCTGCGGCTGGATGTGTTGCTGAGGCTTTGACAGGCTCGTTGGCTGTAGCTGATGATGATGTGTCTGTGTTTGCTGCATCTGCCTGGAGTGCTGCAAGCAAACTATCAGCTGCTGTTGCTACAGGGATACCGGCTAGTCCGGCAATCCTGCACACAAGGGCGGGCAGCGCAGGCTGCAAGGTGACAAAGAGCAACCAAGGCTTCACGGATCTGCCAGATACTGTGTTCTCACGAATAGTGACACGCAGGCAACCGTACTCCAGCAGCCATGAGAACCGACTGCTCGTTAGCAGCAGTGGCATCCGCCTGGCTGTGTGAGACCCAAAGAGACAGTCATATAAGAGTCCTTACTTGGAAAGGAGCTCCTGAAACTCCGTATGGTTCAACTTTCTGTCCACGTTAGAGTCTGTGAGCAGCAGAGCTTCTACTGCTGCGTTGCGTGCTGAGCGGGTCGACTGCTCTGGGGCAAGCCGCTTGAACAGGCCAGCAACCTCCTTAAAGTCAAGCTGGCTGTATACAGGAGCGGCCACAGATGTAGTTTGAGCATGTAGGCTCAATGAGCAAGTGGTGTGGTTCGCTGCTGAGCAGTGATGAGTGTTGTCTGCCTGAGCAGAGTTACTGTGATCTCCAAAGCCTGAACAGATGCGCATTGAACCCAGTAATGTATGTGCAACAATTATGCCGTGAATGGACAACTGTAGACGCCGATGCACGGAAAGAAGCAGTCCACATACGCTAAGCAAGCAGCAGCTACAGTTCAAGGTGTACAGCAGCTGAGGCTTACCCGTCTTTGTCTGTGTCGACCAAAGCGAACAATCTATAAACATCGTCGTCTTTACCACCACTGGACGCACTCAATTGCTCTGAATGCGTCATGTTTCTTCTTGTTGGGTTTGCATGCAGTGCTGGCAGGTGATATCAGTCACAAGCCAGAAGACGAAATGACGCCATCTAAGTGGCAGAACATTATAAAGGTTCCAACATTGCAGCTAGAGGCAAATCGTTCACGACTGCAGACAACGAGACGCGCGAATATTCAAACACTTCAGACCCTGGTCCTGCCGATCAACCTACTGTCAACCAAATAGACTCGAGTGCTAGTGCGAACCACTCAACATTGCATCGCGAATTTGCGCGATCGAGCGCCGGGCGTTACTCAAGGGGACATTGACGGTACCAGACTTGGCATGGCCCGCCTGCGCCAGGGAGGACTAGACCGTCAACAGTATGACACCGGGAATCACTGTTTTCGTATGACTTGTGATAGCTGCATCACACCTTGATCGCGCGAGCGCTGATAAGCTGCGGTATTACCGCCAGTTTATAAAGTGTCAGGTTGCAGCCAAGGGTAGCTACCCGCCGATAGGCTCGCCTGCCACTACGCAGAGTTTGTCGCCATGGCAGCCAACCGTGTTGGCGAGCTTCACGCCTGGCCTGTGCATGTTCAGAAGAGGCGGCCCCTCAGACTACGTCCAAGTCGACGGCTCCGGCACGGCACCCGCCCTGGTCAGGCTGGTGAGTTGAGCGGTGGCGGGCGGATAGGGGAGCTCATCCCCAAGATGCTGCAGTTGGCCAGGAGCGACGTGTTGCACAGGCATGTATTCACTTTCGAGGCTGCATGAAACGACACCCACGAGAACAGTGGTACCACAGTTACTTTCACTGTAGGCTCAGTCACTTTCACTGTAGGTGCAGTGTGTCATAGTGTCCGAAGAATGCAGTGCATGAGCTATGTCTATCAGTTGTTCCAAGCAAAACAACTACTTAACAACAGAAGTAAACACTTCGTAATAGTGTGTGAACATGTATAATAAAGCAGGAATGAGAGGCAGAAGCACATACGCTGGTGAACAAAGATACAGCTTTACCCTCCTGCCTGTGCTCTCACACGGTTGTCCAACCCTCTCAGACATACTGGCAAACAAATCAATTGGGATGAAAACACACAACGACAATGTCACTCTACCAGTTCTATACCCTCCACCCCCTCCACCTGTGACAAAGCACCTGGTGGAATTGAGTTGGGACTCTTGGTGACATACAATAGGCCATGCAAACTATCAACCTGGCCATCAGCAGGCAATGGTTGGCCATTCCTCTTTTCGAACTCTGGCAGCAGCTTCTGCAACACGAGAGTCCTGTCTGGCTCGCCATCTTGTGCATGAGCATTCCAGGCTTCTGGGAACCATGACAGTAGGGATACACGTGCGGCTTCACCCTTTTCTAACAAAGCATGCACAGCTGCAGCATCAAATGTCTTGCCTACAGGTAGCAATGTCAGGAACAGCAGTTGTGAGGGAGACCATAATCTAGCACACCTACTGATCACTGGATCAAGGCATCTGATATTCAGCATGTACTTCCTGACTGGAAGCCACAACAGCAAAGACTGCACCACAAAAGATTTGCGCAAGTGCGGCCAAAACACCCACTGGGTGTGCAGGCACTGTTAGCGCCACCTGAAAAGACCCTTTGACCTTTGTGCACCTGGCACACCAGTAAACTACGGCATCCTAAGCAGCAGGGTTCAACGTCACAAACAGATTTCAAAGCAAGAGCCCATGCCAGCATAGGACAACGCCGATATACATTAGGGCCATGCATTGCCCAATTCTTGCCCACCTGATCCCCCTAGCAGCAGTGCAGCCGCCCTCTGAAATGACATGCTACAGATCGCTGCATCATGATCCCAGGTTTCAGCCACCCCCAGCCCCTTATCCAAGAAAGCAGCAGCAATGCTCATCTGCTGGTTGTTCATCGCACAGCGTGCAAATAAGCTGTAGCCCAGCGGGTGCTCTGGCAGGGCTTTGCACATGTATTGCATGTCTTTCTGTTGCGCCATGTAACACTCGGCTTGCTTGTCTCTGTTGCCGAGTATGTGATAGACTGCCGCCATGTGGTGCATGACTAGACCGCGCACGTAATGCATAAGCCAGCGGATCTGCAGCAACCAAACAGCAGCGAGTTGGTTGGTTTCAACTGTGTGAGGCTTTGCAGCAGCAGCGACCTTGATTGACCAGGCAGGATCTACACAGAGGCAGTTGTAGAATGGCAGATTGGCAGCAGGGCAAGCTCAGCAACCATTGGACGCCTGAAGTTGAGGAAGCTGGCTGAGTTTAAGCCATTGCCTGATACATGCGGACCCACAATTGGCCATTAAGCCCTGTCACTTGCAGAACTGGCATCAGGTTGGCTGACTGCAGACTTCCACCAGCAGAATCAACCAGTGACTTACCTGTGCACATCCAAATTGCAGGGGCTGCAATGCATCACCCTCATGCTGTTGTTCCTGCTGTTGCTGCTGCAGCCACACAGACTGCAGCCCATGCTCCTGGACATCCTGCTCAATGAGCGCCTGCATCTGCTGATCAAGCTGTGCTGCATTCTCCACATTCACGCAGCTGTGAATGGCAATCGTGGTGTACACAAGCAGCACTTCATCACTAGCCAAGTCTTCTGGCCCCTGCCTGAAGTTAAGATACACGTACAAGCTGATGAGCGCTGCTGCGGCCATCCTAACCAGCTCGCTAACAGACGAGCACACGACTTCGGGGTCTATTGTGGTTGGGACACCAAAGCGTGCACCGGTGGAGGGGGGTGAATCTGGCTTGCTGGGGTCTAGGGGCTCTGAGGGCTGTACGAAAGGGGCCACCATGCCGCTAGCTGTGAGTTCTGCTTCTAACAGGTCTCCGTGGATGATGGATGGCGTTCCAGAGATGCCATGGTAGTAGGCAGAGAGCCAGGTCAGCAGGATTCTGCATGTGGCAGAGCAAATGCAAAGGTCTTACGTTGGCGACGTACATAGTAGGATGAATGCCCTGCAATCGGAGTCACTTTGAGATTTCACCGAGCAACAGCAACCAATCCAGTTGGCTCCATGCAGCAGTACAGTGTACATGTTGGCACAGGCAACTGGGGCCCTGACGTGCTGCTGTGCTTATATAACCAAGATGCTGTAGTCCAGCCATATCGGGGCCTGGGTAAACCAGCTTCCATTAGCTGCTGGATTGCTGCCACATAAAAGAGCATTGCCGGCGCGGCGTTTAGATGCATAGGTACAGAGTCGTGTTGCATTGGCCCTGAGGGCAGGGGACAGGGGCCTTGGTGGTGAAGCAGCTGACATGGAATGGTCAAGCACCTGCAAGTCTAGCATGTGAAACCTTCAAGTGTTGATACCTACTTGTCTTGATCAGCAAGTGCTTCCTCCTCTGGGGCTTTTCTGTGCAGCAGCTGATGCTCAACATTTTCCAGCTGCTCTAAGCACTTCAGCAGAGCCCTGCAGCCGAACTTGCGCTCGTTCTGCGATATGCTTAGCAACGGCTCAAGGACCTCACGCAGCGTGGGAGCAGCTACAGCACCGGCAGGGGCTTCCTCTGCTACAGCTAGGCCTACGGGCTGTATGCCATCGGCCATTGCTCCTGCTGCTGAACGTGCACACTCTGAGCTCAGGCTGCAGCGGTAGGAGACGTTTGCACTCTGATAACACAAATATAATAGTAGCAGGCGATATTGTTGTTTGCAGCTGGTTCACTACGCGGCCGTCGAGGATTTCACCACGCACACGGTCAAGAGTCCACAATCGCAGAGATTTGTGCTGGAAAGAGTCACCGATATAGCCCTTAAGATAAAACGCGTACAGCGACTGCAACTCTGTAGCCAGGGTTGAAGTGCTTGCCCTCAAGCATAGCCTCAATGCCTGACCAGCCTGCATCAGTTGTACAGTTCTGGCGACAGACTGAGACCACATATACACCAAGCACTCATTAGTCCGCAAGCTGGCTTACAAACTATCCTGCCACATAGTCTAAATTGCACACTCTCAGAGAATACTCCGGCTACCAGTGCATCTGACCTCGCACTAGCAATCAAGCACTGGAGCGCACTGCATCTCACGGGCACCTTTGGCCAGCCACTGAAGGCGGCACAGCTACCACCTACACAGTCGAGGTCACAAAGGCAGCACTTAGCGCAGCCCGTTTGACAAAGGTTGCAGGACGTAACAGGACAGCTATCAGGCATCTCTAGCACACACAGCTGCTTAACAGAAGTAAAAACTTCATAATACTTTGTGAACATGTAGAACAAGCATGGATCAAAGGCAGAAGTAGTCATGCTGGTGAACAAAGCTGGCTTGCCTGTATGCTTGTTGCATGGCTCGGTCACTTTCACACACAGCTGCAAAACACCCTGACTGGCAAGCCATGGCTGTCTTGACCACAGCACCCCAAACAAGCTGCTGCAACACTGGCTAGATGTGTTGAGATACGCAACACCTGCTGCACATGCCATGCTTCCTGATATTACTCATCAAACCACAAAAGCATGCACAACTGAAAGTGTTGCAGAACACATCAGCGGACCTCAGCAGAACCTCAGGCTTACGTGCATAGACCACCATCGGTATCTGAATAGACCAGTTTGTAGACAATGGCCACCATGATCAAACCAGTTGTTGTGTGCTGAAGTACCCACCACAAACACATACCAGCTACTGTCTGACAATGCATGCGACGTACGCAGCTACAAGCTGATCGAAACCATACAAGGCTCGCTTCTATAGTGGCCTTGACTGTGAACCCGCAAGCGCATACGCCTGCTGGGTGCCGGTCTTGTGCAGAATACACTGGACAAATCTGTGTCCAGAGCACCGCCACATGCCAAGCCCTTGACATGTACATCCCTCTACAACACAGCTGGTACAACCTCCAAAAGCTGAATGCGAGCAAGCTGGGCATGCGGACATCGCACCTACTGGGCATCTGCTATTTCAACATGTCGCCCTGGCAAATGCAGGTATCGCCACGCTGTGCAACCGCGCCAACATTACGGAATCATCCCTATAACCTCATCATTAGCCGATGCAGACCCAACAGCCAAACAAACAGCCTGCATATTTCTATTGCAGCCCTCTGTATACAGCCATCATTGACCAAGGACCCAATCATAGATGCATGCTATGCAGCACACCCCAACAACAATGCACTGCATGCTTGCAGCTGCAACCTACTACTGCTATTTCAAAGTCACACCGTGATGATACATCCCAACCAAGTCACGACACTTATCTGCTAATGATACACCACTGTTTACTATCATACAAAGGTGGAAAGACACACAGCTGAAAACAACACTTGGCAATCAACATGGCACAACTTTGCACCGCCATAAAGCTGTTGTGATCATGGCACGAGCTATTGTACAAAGGCAAGCGGAGGCCTGAAGTGCTAGTGACCACTACATTCCTGCAGCGTGGCACTAGCACCACAGACCTGCAGCACACAGTTAACACCCACAGCAGCTACTGGAACTCTCTCTTCAAAGACACCAGCACACATGGTAGAACCTTCCTGCACTGACACTGGCTCCACAACATCAATCTTACTTCGATGCTGTGCATGAGATCAACAGCAAGCCACAGGCCAACAATGAAGCACACTGAAGCACTGTACGTGTGTGTGAGTTGGCCTGCAATAAGAAGTGTGCAACATTCACATGCACCGAACCTGTGAAGCATCTACCGCAGCTTACAATCAATCAGTCTGCAGACAGTCAAACTCTACTTCGGGGCTCCTCTTAACACCGTAGACAGACAATGCACACTCACTTACGCACTCTTGGTGCCATTATACACAGACATGCGACAAAAACTGGCTGCACTTGCAGCCGCAAACCAAAGCAAGAACAACTGCATGTAGCAGCCTACTAAAGAGAAGAGAACAGCTTACTGCATAGGCGTCAACTGCTGCCGCTGCCGCCGCCGGCTGTTGCTGCTGTGGCAGCTTGAATACACAAGGTCTACACATGGCTTACTGTGACAACAAGGAACACTCAGCTTTGCCGCTACTGTGTTGCAAGTAGCTGCTGCTGCTGCTGAGATGCCTGGTATGTTACAAGTAAGCAGGCTCCTCCTCTTGCTCAAACTCATACTGAGACTCAATGAGATCCTCGTTGCCAAAGAGCTTCTTCATGTTGACAAAGCTCAGTGCTGACAGATTCCGCACCACCAGGTCGGCATTTGTGAAGTTCCAGGCAGGCTGGTTGCCAGTAACCACCACACTCTTCATGCCAAGCTCGTGTGCAGCCTCCACGCTGCGATTGCTGTCACCAACAACTATGCAGCGCACAAAAGGCCGCTGCAGCTGAGACGCTGCCTGAATGTAGTAGAATTCCACCTGCAGGACACAGATGCATGAGTGCAGGAATAGCCAAGTCTGCAGGAAAAATGATCAGTTTGTTCTAGTCTTTTGCAACACAGGCACGTTGTCTCTGCTGCACTGGCAGCTGCAGCTAACATGGGGCCCGCATGAAAGTTGCAGCATTGCAGTACTCAAATATTCCAGGACGCATAGTCCACCAATGCAGCCGACTGAACAGAACCCTCACCTCAGGTGACCCATTATCCTCTGCAGTTACTATGGCATCAAAGTAGTTTGATAGGTTCATCTTCTCTAAAGCTGGCCTCACGCGCCTTTCCGGCTGAGCTGTTGCCAAGGCCACAGGAATCTGCAAAGCAGCATATGCACATTGCAGTCAGCATGATCTTGCTGGGAACAGCTACCAATGTGGAGCAACAGCAACTCACAACTTGTGTACACAACAGCGTACGACTGCTCAGGCTGCAGTCTAAGAAGTTTGTTACCAACCAACAACCGCCACTCACGTTGTAGTTGCGCAGAGTGTCCAAGAAGCTCCGAGATCCAGGCACCTCTGCTGGCTGCACACCCTTCATTATGCTGTCGAATATCTCCTCCTTCCTATGTGCGATTTTCGCTGCCTGGGACGGATTGCGCGTCCAGTGAAAGAGCTGCATGATAACCTGCGAGCCATGTAAGCAGTAGTCAGCACCGGGACTTCTGCAAGACGCACGCGTACCAAGCCACATAAACCACAACTTACCACTTCATCCCGAGCACCTTGAATCCGCCTTAGCACCTGGCCAAGCGGCCTTGGAAGCTTCATTTCCTCTGCTACTTGTAACCAGGCCTGTATGTTTGCGCCCTCTGTCGAATCCACAAGAACTCCATCAAACTCTGTAATTACTCCAAACCACGCGGTGCTTAGCCTGCGACACAACGACGAACCCCCTTCAGCACCGTCTTCATACTGTGCTGGTCATACGGAGAAAAGCAGCTGCAGAGGGCCCGGTACACACCTGTTCTGACGTTCTAATGGGTTGGCCAGCCTAGGATCATCCACAACAGACTCTGTGCGTGTGGGTAATGGCCGTGCCTCTTGCGTCTTTTCCAGAGTGGAGGTCACCCCGGCAGGAGCGGTGGCATAGCATACTATACTTTGCTTGAAAGTCCTTCTACACCTGGGTTGATGTCTTACAACAAGGAGAGGCCTTGCTTGCAGGCCAGCAGATGTGCATGCTTGACTGGGCTGACGCAGCCCTTGTGGACGTTGAAGTCCTTGCATTTCCGCCTTTCACAAAAGTAAAGTGGCCGCTGACCTTGCAGAAGAATGCTACACGAGCTCTGGCCCAAACCAACAATGCCGAACCTTGCGTGTAGCTTGTCCACAGAACAAAAGTCACGTTCTGGCATCAACACCATGGAGCCAGGTACCGGTGGTGCTGAAAGTGCAGGTGTGGCGGGAACCGTGAGGTGTTACGTCAGGTTTGGTGTTTTGTTGTTCCCCTCGCAGCCGATCAGCCGTGTCTGGTGGCCGTCGTGGGTTGATGTGGCAATCTTAGATAACGCCTGGGGCCTCGTATGCCCATCTCGCCACCTAGCTGAACTTACAGCTGGTTAGATGGGCCAAACCGTTTGTAGCCCACCTCGTGGAGCTGTTCTTGTTGAGAACTCACATTCTTGTTGAGAACTCACACTGAAGAACTGTCTATAGCAGTATGTTTGTTACATGGTAGTGTGCTGCTGCCCTGACGGTCAGATCATCAGCATATGTTCTCTCCAGTGTCAGTTGGCAAACCCTCAGGTTCTCTTCGGGAACTAGGGTCATCAGCCTCTTGGTCGGTCACCAGCGCTAAGCCTGGCAATGGTGTTGAACTGCTGCGGGATGGAAGCCAAGAAACATATTGGCAGTAAGTTCCAAAAGTGTTGGAGTCTTCACATACTAGTTGACGCGCTGTCTACCGCAGGCCGCTGATAATGTAGGCTGCAAAGGCGCCACAGATAACCCCGTAAAAGTTGCCCGGCTACTTACATGCAGTGGTTTCCGCAGGTCTGATGGGACACAGCCCCACCTGGTTAACATACAGTTCAGTGAGCGGGTGGAGTTGAAGGTAGTCACAAAGACTGTGCAGTTCTGCTGCTGGCTCTGGCCACCCCGCTCCCCTGCATTACTTCGCACGCAAGTTTATTCTTGGCTGCCACTTGGGAAAGACAGCATGTTTGGGGAACGTGTTGGATCCAGCAGCGGTTGCTGCAGCTGACTGTGAGTCCTGCAAGCAACAGCAGCTGATGTCAGCCATGATAAAGAGCGAATCGCCTTGCAGGAACTGCATGTATACCTAGACTACAAGCTTGATGAGAGCTACACGCCCAGCCGCCTAGCTGTCCGTGCAGGAAGCACCTATCATGATCTCAAAGTAAGCCCGGCAGCACCTATAACACAGCAGCCCTGCATAAACAGACAGCCTTGTGTGGGTTGATAACTGCTGCAGGATTTTGACCTGTGTTTGACAGTGTCATATGCAAGTCACTGCCTGGCTGTGGTCTCACTTACTTGGTTCTGAGACCACAGCAGAGTAGTAGTTGGCCACAGCCTATCTTAGTGTATGTGTTGTATGGTGCTCAGCCAAGTTGAATGCTGCTCAGGATCACCGTACGCTGTATCATGACATCAGCTGCTGTGTACGGTTTGTGGCGTGCACAGCACTGGTCACTGACACGACTGTGGTAGAGTTGTTGCGATGATACATCCCCCATTGTCTGTGGCGTTGCTTTATGCTTGCAGGATATATGTGTTGTCGAGCTGAGAGAGCCCAGTGGTTGGATGATTATACCACTTGCTGAGGGACAGCCTGGTGGGTGTCTGAAAGCATTCTTCATACAGGTGGGCTTACACGCTGTTACCAGTTTGCCAGGGGCGGCTACAAGCGGGGCCGAGCCTTGTCACATGACACTGTTCAGGCTGTTCTTTTCATGCAGCAGGCTGCTAGCAGCTGCTTCATTGTCGGCGAAGACACTGGCACCTTGTTGAGCAATTTGAATCTTGTTCATCACATCCGGCTCTGCTGCTGGAATACCTGTAAATCTGTTTGGGGTTCTTGCACTGGCATACAGGTGGCGGTACTTGCGAACCACCAGAATGGACGCGACACGCATGTCAGGCAGATACTGTTGTATGGCCCAGGGCCAGGCAACAGCCATGGGGCCAGCAGCGCAGTGCAGTTTGACACTCTGGAGTTCAACGCTTTCAGCACATTACGGTAGCAGCACACCAGTTATGGGCTTGTGGATCGTGTATAGGGCTTCTGGCCAACAACGGAGTAGTGACCAGCAGGAAATTTGCACTCGTATCTGCAGCACTTGTACAGCAGCTAACAGGCTGGTGCTCACAGCAGCAGGGGCACCGGGAACGGGGCTATTCTATAGCTGCACGAGCTGCACGTGGGTTCTTCGGTGCCCGTGTAGAATAGCCCAGTGACTGCAGAGAAAATGGTTGCTGCCGTTGGTAGTCACTGTTTGTGCAGCAAGGTTTCAGGGACTGCTTGTTGGGGCCTATGGTGGACCGTTTTTTTTCGGGCCCCAGAACTGTTCTTGGTCAACAGGGCCATTGTCACTGCATAGATGTAGCAATGAGTTGTATTCTGTGCATAGGCAAAAGTGAGTGTTACAAGGTTAGTGCAGTGCAACAGTATTGGCACGCAGCGTCAACACACTGTGTGTCCACGTGGTTTTTGTGGGAGGGGATCATGTGCCATGACATAGTGGTTTATGCGTGAAATATCATGTGTGGTAGATTCCTAATCTGAAAGCAGGCATATTTGCTAGTGGTGCTCAGGCATTGATTGGTAAAACCAGTCACAGTCGTCGGAAAAATTGAGATGGTTCAGCGAACCCCGGACGTGGTTTACAGGAACGAGACTTACTAGACCCAGCGAAAAATATGTCTTAGTGAATCAACGGCTTTCGGGCTCGTGTAAACCGGCGCGCCGACTCACAGCAACCAGTCCAAGTCAATCCGGGTCAATGGTTGCGTTTGTGTAAACCGGTTTTGCGTCAACCATGTCCCCAGGTGCTGTCAACTGGACCGCGCCAGTTTGCTGAGCCGCACGGCGAACGGTTGCTGTCAGCTGGTCTCTGAGGGTATCTGGTAAACCGGCATATAGTCCGATTGGGCCAATACATAATGGTTGGGCCATGTGGCAGACAGGCAGACAGCATTTTGCTGCCATCAAGCATTCAGGCTACCCACTGGATCTGAGATACAATTACAATGACCTGCAGCAGGCTTGTGCTGCCAAACCTGCAGCCGGGCGGCCGCTGTATGAAGTGAAGTTTAGCTCATGCAACATGGTATGCTGTATGTACTTACGGAGTAATGCAGCAACTTGCTGGCTGCAAGCCACGAACAAGCAGCAAGCTTGAAACAGGCAGCAAGCATTGACCATGCTGTCGCTTCCAGATATGCAGAGCTGCACCGACATATGAAGCCCCTTCAAGTGGCTTTGTAGCCTGAAAACAACTATCATCATGATGCCATTTATGATAAATGATGCCTTCTACCCCCAGGTTGTCAGACACGCAGCCACTCAACCAGGCTGGTGATCAATGGATTACAACCTCTTCAAACGGCATCCGATCATGCCAAGTCAGCAACTTCTAGTCACTTACATAGGTGACATATCAGTAACACACTGCTGACCCAATACAGCACTGAACCAGAACAACCCCATTGCAGATGCAACCTTGCAACTTGCTGATCTTTGACAAATTAGCAGACTACCGCTGGCAATGCACAACAAATGCCTTGAGCTGCCATACAACACAAATTGTTGTATTGGCAGAGAGCATGTCATAAGCCAATGTGGTCCCTTGCACTGCCCTTGCTACTGCCCCAGGGATAGATGCTAATGAGGCTATGCTGGCTGGCTCCAGCCGCCCCTGCTGATACAACACACCAACATGTCTTGGTCCACTGGTCGACATAAGCTGCATTCAACTACTCTCCACACACGTCTGCAGCACTTGCTCAAGGTTTGGGAAGCCTGCAGTAGAAGGCACCAACATGAAGTGAATAAACACCAGCTGTGA